>LPNX010920522.1:105664-119791 GCA_001517045.1 Pseudotsuga menziesii | reverse complement strand
TATATATATATATATATAACAATCGAATTTCAAATCTACGACAAAGATAACAACACATTGGTCTTACGGCCCAAAACACCCAACTAAAAATACAGTAAACTAAGCATTGATAACAATTGTTAATTAATAGGTTATCAAATCAAAACCTGCCGAAACTATTCAACTAAAACAAAACAAAAAGGAAACTACTTAACTCTGAACCATTCGATTATTGGAACAAGAGTTCGAAACCCTTAAAGGAAGGTATGTCCACGAGAAGTTAAAAACCAAGAAGTCGATAATCCATCCACTGTCAGCACAAATGCCTTACGGCGCTAAATAAATCCATCTCACTATTTTTCTTGACAGAGCATCGCTCTTTGGAAAACATAATATAATATATATAACCTAAAAAGAGCAATGGCCTCATGACCCTAGCCATACAAATCATAACTATTGCAATAACCATGAGTGCTAGAGAATACCAACGACCTTCTAGCCTTAGAGTTTTTAGAAGAAAAAAAAACTACAGAGTTAAAATCAAGTCGACATCTAGACTGAAGGTATTCGCAAAATATAAAGTTTAGGAATCAAAGAGACTACACAAATACAACAACAAACCCTTAGAAGAGTTTCATTATAAAAACTAAACCTTTACAATTTCAAAGCAACAGTCAACCAACTGCTCAAACACTCCACAAAATAAGAAATGTGTCTTTTAAATCCATAAAAAGATAAGTAAACACATTTTCAAATCCATGGTTGAGGAAGACCTCTTACAAACCATTATAAATGCCACAAGGTAGAACCAAAGGAGGTTACCATTTTTCATTTTTAACGACAGGGAAACGCGGGAAATAGTCCATGCCATGAGAATGCTAGTTAAGACACATTTCCACAAGTTAATGATCCATAAGAATCAAGGTGACAGGTATTACCAAAACCGGGACTCCATCACCACGACAACCATTCATAATCCAAGTACCGCAGCCCTTTTTTTTTTAAACCTCTTGCACATGAAACTTATAGAGGTTAAATAATAAATAGTAAATTATTTTTATGACAATGGAAAACGATAATACAAGCTAGGGAAAGAAATTACCCTTTAAATGTTTAAAAGGATGATATGGAAGCAAGAAATTTGTCACCGGCGTCACCACTTCATGGAACCAGAGCCATGCAAAAAACTTCACTCACGCAGAAAAGGTTGAATGGTGTCGAGGGCCGAGAAACTCAGCTCATCCACCATCGAGTACACTATGAAGTTACACAGCAATGCGGCCAGAGACCGGTTGAGCCATGCAGAGAAAAATGGACTACATTACAGAGACAAATCTTTACATCGATAAGGAGCAATAACGTTTTACGAGGCACATTAAAACCCCTAGGGTTTATGATTTGAAAAACATGTGATCGCCAACTAGAAACCATGAACAATCACGTGGTCTTTTAATGCCACTTGGTGGTTCATTTTTTTATAACCCAAATCGTATAGTTTCAAAACCATCCCTTATCTCATCGATGCAATAATAATTATTTTTCCATGCTTGAAGTATCTTATGGTAATAGTAAGTTTACTTGTTCATGTCAAGCGCTTATACCCTTTCCCTAGGAATAGTTGTGAATCCCTAGCTTAGGACCTTGTTTAGATAAGCTGCACCATCAATACCTACAAAAGGTACATACACTTTTCATTAGCCATAAGAGCTAAGTAAAACCTGCAACCCATCTCTCGAGCATTTGAATAAGGTCAATCAGTATTCAAGAAAAAAATAACAACAAGTACAACAACTTAAAATGACGGTATTTTAAACATGACTTGACAACTTAGAAACAATAAAACTTGTTCCGTTTAGCGGTAAGATTTTTATTTTTAAAGTGTCGTAACTAAGTCATCTTGTTCAACCGGTAAAAACATAACTCAACATAAAATGCTAGATAAAGGGGGTTAGCATGATTTTATTTACTTTATGTATTTGTATTTTTTTTATTCATGAATTTTGTAGATGTTACACATATAGACAACAACCAAGCCTTCGAATTCTTGTCCACCATACAACAATCAAGAGAAAATCTCAGGATTGCTGGTTGACAATTTTCAACCTCGTTAATATTGATATATTCTCCTAAAACCAAGTCCACTCATATAAATCTCTTCTCAACACATTGTTTTGTCTCCTTTTTAACCGTAACACCAACTTCCTTAGCTAAACCTCTTTGCTAAGAGATCTCTTGCAACCAATGGATATTTCCTTCTACAAAAATATTTAAGATCAGGAAAAATGTTACATATACCATTCCCCACCACATAAAGAATCTAGCGTGTAAATATCTTCCAACTAAAACAATACCTCTCTCATAACCCTTGTTTTCATGGCTCCTAAAGGTCAAGATAATAGCTCAACCTTGTAACTACCATATACTTCTCCTTCCCTTGAATAGGGAACCCTTGTTCCACCCACCAATCCAAAATAGGTATTGCTTACAAAACATATGAATAAGAGTCAATGCGCTCATGCTCACTTCGATACTTTTAACCACATTACATGCCAAAACCAAAGAGTCGATACCAAAAAAGAAGTTTGTTTAAGGCTAAGAACTTGATCCCCATCCTTAACATGTTCTAGGAACCCTTAACATAAGGAGGCCCAAATGGAGAGACCCTTATAAGGATCCACAATATAATAAGGTTGATGTATCTCCTCAAGCTAACTGTAGGTCATTCTATGAATCATAGGCTTAAAGCTATGTTAATAATTATCATGTCATCATTTATATTATTATTATTATTAATTAAACATAATCTTTTTTTATTAATTAAACAAAATATTAGTATTATTTATATATTTTTGAAGCATAACTATATGTTTAAACAACATTTAGAACCTACACAACTTTGTAGCCTTCATTTTTTTAAAGGATTCTAGTTTTCATTCTCATTCATTAGATTTATTAGATTTAGACCTTGACATTGAGTGAGACCTTGACATTGATTAATAGATCAGAGATAAACATTGTTTGGTCAATCATAAGATATTCTTACACGGTTCTAGCAATATCTTACTACCAATAAACCAATCATATTTATGTTAATATATCCATAAAACCTTAATCCATATAACTCCAAATGCTCATCACCCTAGTACAACTTTGACACCCATAATTGATTTAACCCCTAACCCATACAATAGCTAAACATCTAACAAATATAATCCCTAATCCTTATAACAAAGAACCCTAGTAGGTAACTTCCATAATAAATATTACCAATATCAAACCCTAGAACCCATGGCATGCCTCACCTCTATTAACCATAACTCCTTACAACTCTAACCCTTATCTTTTATTGTTTATACCAACATAGATTCATCTTATGTACAGATGTACCAAGCATCTAGAGGGATCAAATCTCTTTACATGTAAATTATTTCTTGATGTCTACGAAAATTAAGATAGAAAAATGTACACATTAGTAAATTTGATCCCTCTTGGTGTTTGATAGATCTAGATTTAAGACAAGGATTTATGATGGTTTTAATTTGTTCTAGCTTTTGTGTAAAATTTATAATTGATCCCACATGTTGTCCCATAGTTCTTGTTTTTATTTTTTGTTGTTGTCATGTACATTAGGTGACAACATCTCCCTCATACTGGGTTATAGAGCAGCTCACTACTCTGCCCTTATTCCTAACACCTAAATAGAAAACTAACTCATCTCCATTGAATACCATTAAACTTTAGTGAATCTTATTAATTTTTAAATTCCAACTATAAAATGTTTGGCTAAAATTTTTCATACCCTCAACACCTATAACTAACAACATCATTAACATATAACTCCTTTCAAGTAAACTTAACCCATAACACCCATAATCCCTAACCCCTCCAACCCATATAACTAGTAAAACACATATCCCATATAACTCCTATTACCACATATTCCTAAAATATAACTTCTACCACCAAAAATTCAAAACCATACTCTCTAAATTTGTATGCCATTTCTATTACCATATACCCCTAAAATATAACTTCTACCACCAAAAATTCAAAACCATCTCCTCTAGCTTTGTATGCCCATTCCTATTACCATATACCCCTAAAATATAACTCCTACCAACTACCACCAAAAGTTCAAAACCATATTCTCTAACTTTGTATTCTCATTGGCCCTTATAAGTGACCCTTTTATGCAATCTAGAATTCTTTGAGTCTTCGCAAATAACAAAAAAAAAATCCGTAATTTTCATGTGAAAAAAAATTTACCCTAACACTATGCCCCTTTAATTGCTAATGCGTATAATCATTAACCCATACCATTGCTTTGAACAACGATAATTTTGTAAAAAAAACATGATACATAAAATATCAAATAATCCTATATCAATTAATATTAATTATTCTTTCAATCATTTTTTCCCTCTCCCCACGTTTATAAATTAATAATAATGTTCCTTGCTATCAACAGTGTTCACACATTCAACATCAAACTGAGATGTGGTCATAGTACAAACGCGAGGGAGCTTCTGGCTCTGTGGGCCTTGATCTATTTTTCTATGTGCATGGGCTTCCCTTCCCTGCACATTTTTGGTGACTCATTGGTGATCATTAATTGGGAAAATAACAAGGCCTCTTTGTCTTCTCTTGAGTTGGGACACTGGTGTGAAAGCATCAGACATATGATTGATAGTTTTCCCTTGTTGGAGATCCGACATGTTTACAGAGAGTACAATATGAGAGCAGATGGTTTATCCAAAGATGCCCTCTCTTTGGCTCAAGGCCATTGTTCCTTCATTGAAACATATAAGGAAATCATTATTGGGGGTGGTGGTTTACAGCTCTTCTATATCTATGTGTCGGAGCTCAGTCTCCTTTTTCTTTTCAGGGCACAAGATGCATTTTGATTTTTTACTTCTTTTGTTGGATTTAGCAACGCCTCGAGGGCATCTCTGGATAAGCTTTCTGGTCTCTCATTATGCTATGGGTAGGTTGTCGATGCCTCCATCAGGGATCTCTCTCAATCTTTCTTTGTCCAATATCAGCTGATTTTTGCATGTTTGGTTTGTGGTCTGTATTCATGTAAGACATTTTCTGTGGATATATGTCTTTGAAAAATTC
Organism: Pseudotsuga menziesii; assembly: GCA_001517045.1. NCBI lineage: Eukaryota > Viridiplantae > Streptophyta > Pinopsida > Pinales > Pinaceae > Pseudotsuga > Pseudotsuga menziesii. The sequence continues at coordinate 114,694 of LPNX010920522.1, read as the reverse complement.
CCAGCTATGACTGCACTGTAAAAATGCCCTTTGATTCTTAATAAATATCAAGGACTATATTTTTTCTTCTAAAAAAAAATAATGAATTAATTACTCAACAACAATTCTAATATTGATTGAATTAGGAACGATTTCTATGCAACTATTTGTTTTTTTTGTAAATAAAAGATTGTATTACTGCGAAATTAATGGTTACAGAGACACCCAAAACATAGGCCACAACATATTCGAGCTAAACCCCAGCTTAAACAACTTTTACATTCATCAACCCAAAAAACCCTTCCTTCCCCAAAAGAGGGAGAGACCCAAGGGTCCAGAGCTCAATCCCAACATTAAGAGCATTAAAACTAGTAGTAATCCGGATATTAAACCCATCCATAGCTATTGACATTGACATACTATCATGCATACAAAAAACAAAAAGTGTAACAGAGGCAGTTTCTAGAATTAAGGAAGAGGGTCATAATGAGGGAAGCCAACAATCTGCACCGAGTACTTCGCCCCCTGATGGGGCCCTCCACCAGCTCTCTCCACACCCCAACCACCAACCTTCCTGCTAGGGCCTCCTCCCAGCTGCCGCTCCATCCCTGGGCGGTAGAGGGAAATTCCCAGGCGTGAGGAAGTTTGATCAAATTTTCGATGCATTAGGTGACAGCCCTTGCTATGGTCCTCGAGCTTCCTGTGCATCAACCGGCAATCCTCATTGTGGTCCTTCTAGGCTCTTACAGGTTCCTCATCCCCTTATTTTTTTTGTCGCTGCCTCTTCCTTTCTAGCCTCCATATTAAGCGATACATGCGTTACTAGGTTCATTATTACCCAGTATAGCATGATCAGACGATCGTGGGCCAACGCCCTTCCAGCCGTAGAGCCAGGGTCCATGACCCAATATTCAAATTCCTAAGCCCTGGGTCCGGTCTAATGGCTGGGCAGGAGGCAACTGACCTAAGGAAGAAGCCTCTCTGCGCTCGCTTGTTTGTTTGTTTGTTTGAAAGAATGGGATAAATGAACCTACTCGATACCCAAAGTTATGGGGAAATGGTGATGAAGACGTGGAGCAACACTGGTACTTATGTGAAGCTATCTGGAGACCAAGAGGGTAAACTTCCTTGATTGGCATGGATTTCACTTGCTCCCATAATTCATTTTCCATTCTCTCTGTAGCTTTTCCCACGATCAGTGGGATGCGGTCTTTGAAAAACTCAGCGGCCGCCTGGGCGTGAAGTTGAGCTCAAGTAGTAGTACCCTTGCCCCTCCTATCCACGCCCTTCCCTTTGTCACGACTCAAAGATGATGCTTCACTTAAATTCACCTTCCCGTGACTACCCCAGGGAGGAGCCATCTTACACTTCGCTTCCCAGTTCCTCACTGAACTACTCTGAAAATCCCACAATTTCTCACCACACCTAATCACAAATAGGCCAATAGACTTATGCCATAGGAAATGGATGGAGATCCATGAAACCTTATCGATATTAATAGGGAGCAGATCGATGGTTGGCTTAAGGGTTTTGTACGAACCCGCGATCTCCCAGATCTAGTGATCACATTCTCCCGTACCCAACACGAACTTAGGCATCATTACCATCGTCACTTCCAAATTCCAATCCCGCAGAAAAATATGTCCTTCTTCTTCTTCCCAGCCGGGTTCCGTACGCAGGTTTAATGTTGAGGGAACTGGCCCGGGTTTAAATGTATTTCGCTTGCATGATTACGCGTGGAGGTGGTTTACATCCGTGGAAGACTCCCTCTACCTCCTATCTCTGCCTTGATGATCTCTCGTGTTTCCCACCATCTGTCTGATTGCACCGACTTCTTGTATGTACCGCTATCTGCACCTTGGTGCCCACTGTTCCACTCCAAAGTACTCAAGTTATCCCATCATGCGGGCTCCATTCTCTCCCACGTTGACATTTTCTAGCATGTTCACTCCCTGATTCACCTCCCTTCTGACATGGTTGAAGGAGACAACCGAGTGTGCCATAACCAAGCTACAACATTCTCTATTTTCTTCTCATTGGAAAGATGATTTTCCATATGTATGAGGATATTCAATTCCCCTTCCACAATTGCCAGAAAATTATTTGTGTCAAATCCTATGGAGACATAAAATATGTGAAGAATTTCTCCTTCCAAATTTCTACAAACTCCACTGTAGCCTGCTGCTTCGAGGTTACCCTTCGCCGCCCCATCAAAATTGAGTTTAAAAAATAGGCATGGAGGGGGAGCCCATGAATTGGGCCTGGAGACTCTGTAACTTTTGGCTTTTTGTCAGAGGCCATCCAGAGTTCCTTTGTCTAGCCATCCACAATTATCATTTCTGATCTTGTGAACTCTTTATCTTCCTCGTTCCATTGCATGTTGTGTATGGTTTCCACAAGGTTTGTTTCCAAAGTCTTCCATACCTCCTCAAGCGTTTGCTGCTTTCCTCGAAATATTCACCCATTTCGCTCCTTCCATACCACCCACACAACAGTACTCGAAAAGGCTTGCCACCGAGTTTGTAAGATGCGATTTTTAAATGCTTTGGGATGCCAGTCCCTCAAAGTTTAGCCTAGATCCCCTCGACACCGATTGCTCCTTCTAAATCCCTGAGCACCCTTATCCCAAAGTTCCATAGTAAAGGAATAAGTATCAAGCAGGTGGTTCATACTCTCCTCTTGGCATAGACACAGGGCACACTATGAGGGACCATGGATTCCTCTACGTCTCAAGTTTTCCCCAATTAAGATCCTATGCATGATTACCAGCCAACACAGGGTGGTAATATTTGGCCAGGAATTGCTCATCCAGATCTTTGTCCAAATCTCATCCTCCCCCTCCTGACTCATTGTTCGGATATCGTATGCTTCTTTTATGCTAAAGGATCCTTTTTTGGTGTATCCCCATCGAAGACTATCTTCCCCGCCTTTGTGCAAAATACATCGTTCCTGTAGTTCATTTTTGAAGGAGCAAAGGTCATCCTCCGAGATCCGCTCATCTCCCCTGTCTGGAATCACCCATCGTCGCTTACACCCTTGGGCTCCTTCTTCCCAGTAGTGGTGTACCTTGATATTTCCTTCCTCTATCCCTCTAGCTTGTATGCATTGCCAATGAGGGTCATTCCCAACTTTGGGAAGTTGATTCCACGAGTTGTCCCAGAAGTTGGCGTTGTTCCCTGCCTTGATCTTCCAGAAGCTATGCTCTTGAATAATCTTGCGTCCCGTCAGAGCCTTCGTCCAAATGTGAGATCCCGATGGTTCCTCATTGAATAGTATCAAGTGGGTCCTGGGCCGATCCTTAGCGTACTTAATGTGCCAGAGCTTCACCCATGGTTCCTGCGTATAATTACACCACCTCCACCATATTCCCCCCACTGGATTTTACCCATGACTTCGGGATCACGAAGACCAAGATTGCATTTTTCCTTCAAGGAGCAGATTTTATCCCAGCTAACTAGAGAGAACTTGGCTTTAGCTTCTCAGCCTTCCCATAGGAAATTTCATTGGAGACTCCTTATCTCCTTGATGATGGACGTTGGGGCTGATAGAACAGAGAAAAGATAAACCGACATGGCTTGGAGGACCGATTTTACCAAGACCAGCCTGCTTGGAAATTTTAGGGGCCTGAGAACCCAACTTGACAATCTACCCTTGATCTTATCCAGTAGATCCCACAATGATGTGCTCTTGATGGTTTCCTGCCCCAAAGGAACACCTAGATACTTGGAAGGGAGGATCCCCCGGTGAAACCCAAAATCCTAACAATATTTCGTTGAATGATGGGTGATGTGTTTAAGAAAAATACCTGTCATTTCTCAGCATTGACTACCAGCCCCGATGCGTTTGAAAAGAGCGTTAAACTCTTTTTGAAAGCGTGGGCTTCTTGGACTAAAGGGTGCCCCATAAGCATCGTGTCATCCATGAATTACTGGTGAGTTTGTTTTTCCATACCTTCATGGAGGGATAGACCCGTGATTTCTCCTCCTCCCACCTAGGTATGGATGAGCTTGCTCGGTCCCTCCACCATTAGAATAAAGAGGAAAGGTGAGAGCGAATCTCCCTACCTGATCCTCCAAGATGTCTTGAAAAGCTTGGTGAGAGACCCATTCGACAGGATGGTGAAGAAAGGTGTAGTAACCAGAGCCATGACCCATTCCACCCACTCCATGCTAAAACCATACGTCCTTAACATCTTCTCCATATATTTCCAGTTGAGCTTATCATAGGCCTTGATGATATCAAGCTTGATGAGCATTCCAGGACTTCTTGTCCATTTTAGAGAGTGGATGGTCTCATGGACTGCAACGATTCCATCCAGAATCTGTCTACCCTCGACGGAACCGGATTGTTCTGGGCTGATCAAGCCCGAAAGGAGGGGTTTTAATCGGTTCGCAATTACCTTGGAAATTATTTTATAAATCACATTACAGAGGGCTAAAGGTATGAACTTACCTTGTGAGTTCGTACCCTCCCCCTTTGGGCTCAAGGATAGAAAGGTTGCATTGAAGGCTTTGAGTACCCCTCGCTTGCTCCTTGAATCCTCATCAATTTCCCAAACTTCCTCCTTGATCATGTCCCAGAAGAAGTGAAAGAAGTTGGTTGTGAATCCATCCAGACCGGGGGCCTTCCCTTGTGCCATTTGGATCACTGCTTCCTCCACCTCTTGCATGGAGATAGGCTTATTGAGCATCTCATTGTCCACTCTGGTTACAGTCCTAGGGATGAAAGTAGTGATCTGAGCAATGTCCTGATCCCTTTCATTGTTGTCCTCAGTCATGATCCCACTAAAGTAGTTGGTTAATTCTTCCTCTACCTCTCCCCCTAGTCTCCACCTGGGAGCCATCTGTCCTTTTGATTCTATGGATCTTCGATCCTAGCCTATTGTGGACCACAGAGTTATGGAAGAATTTAGAGTTTTTCTCTCCTTCCTGAATCCATTTAACATTGTACTTTTGCCTCCAATATATTTCTTCCTTCCTTTCTCTTGCATCCAGTTGGTTGAGAAGGTCTTTTTCCTTCTCTTTCATCTCCATGTCCCATCCAAATTCCATATATTTTTTATGGATGAGGTCAATGTCCTAGATGAGTCTCTTTTTGTCCTCAAAGATATTACCAAAGTCTTGTTTGTTCCATGTGCATATCTTAGCTTTCAGAGCCTTGAGTTTTTGCTAGAAGTTGTACATTCTTGTCCCCCCAGGGGTGTCCAACTCCTGCTACCATTATTCCATACCCTTAAAGTACTTATGTTCTAGCCAAAACTGCTTGAAGTGAAAGGGTTTGCTTAGGAGGGCATTCGACCAGTCCCAGTTGAGACTGATTGGCCAATGATCAGATCCTACTATTGGGAGGACACTCACCCTTTCCCCAGACCCCCGGACAATGTTCTCTGACACCAGGAATCTATCAATCCGGGAAGCTACAAGGTTATTCCCTCCCCTCATGTTATTCCAAGTGAACCACCCATCCCATGTCTCTAGGTATGCTAGGGGGTTGTGGGCTAGCAGCTCCCTGAATTCCTCTTGGTACTTGTCCAGCACCCTCCGACCCCCTTTCTTTTCCCTGAGAGAGGCAATCAAGTTAAAATCCCCACCTACGATCCGGTTCCCCTCATGGGACGAAGCACTGGACCAATTTAAATGATGGATAAAAGCCTATTTCTAAGGGAAAGCACTGTGTCCATATGTATTGACCAAGGTCTCTATGATCCCTGATCCTAAAAACTTGAATTCTGTAATTGATGAGAAATTATTGGCCTACCACTCTAAGAGTTTGACATTCCTTGGGTGCCATAGTACTACCATCTCCCCTGCCATACCCTCTACGTCTGTTGCCACGATCCTGCTGCCTTTCAAGATCTTTTGTCCCACTTTCATTAGGGTTTCAAAGCTACATTTAGCTTTTTGTAGAAACAGAACACCTGGTCTTTCTTTCTTAATCTTCCCAGTTAGGGTTTTAACCTTTCTTAGGTGGTTACACCCCCTAATATTCCAAGAGATTATCTTCATTGGGCAACCTTACTTACTTCAGAAAAGGCCGCCCTTATCATTGGGTATTGGCCTGATTCAATTAACTTGACCCCAATTGCTACGATCCTCTGCTTCTTTGTCTTCCGGCCTCATTTTAGATCCTCCTCCAGAGACTTCCTCTTGTTCCCCTTCTGAGGCTCTGCATTGATCCCCATATCTTGGTGAGATTTGGATCGAATGATGGATTTTTGGAAAAGTCCCACCTACTCCCGAGAGACATAAACCTTTCCTGCCTTTTCACATTCTTTTTTAAGCGCATGGCAAGTATAGCTCTCCTAATTCTGTTTCCTCCACTTCGTCACCTTCCGTGACATCCAACGGGTTATTCACGTCAATTCCGTCTATGAGCATCCTCATCTCTACTTCCTTCGCCTGCTCTTTCCCTGCGTCCTCTTCCTCCAAGATTTGAAAGGGGTTTGAGCTATTTAGGGTTTTTCCTACCGCTTCCTTGCGAGGTTTTTTTCCTCCGTTGTTATTGCCTCGCCTCCTTCTTTTAACCCACATGAATCCTTCGTTGGTCTGCTTCTCTTCCCCTTCGTGACTTGAGACCGACTGCACCCGGACCCCTTTTGTGTAGTTCCTCCCAAAATGGCCATATTCATGGCAGATCCTACATCGGAAAGGAAGCTGCTTCATATTCAATCAGTTTGATCCATTCTTCATCCTCCCAATTCAAGCTTACTGCCTCTGGGAGGTCCTTAGATAAGTCCATATAGACACATATGCAAGCATAGGTCGTATACTTATGATTCCTGGTTTGCTCGGCTACCTTCACGAATTCCTTTATCGAGTTACCAATGTCTCTCAAAATTTCCAGATCCCAATACTCTCCTGGAGGCCAACCAATCGGATCCATACCGATGCTACTGTTAGATCCTCAGTTTCCGGGTTAAATTGCTCCTTCCAGGGTCTCAAGTAGGGCCCTGCCGAGAAAAAGAAGTAAGGCCCACCCTCCAGGACTCTGTTTCTATCCTCCTGGTTAAAAAAGACTGTCACGTCCCCATCCCTCAACCAACGAAGAGGACGCGACGAACATCAAACACAGTCGGGCAAACAACCCATGAACATAATCAAAGGAAATCAATACTGGAATTAAGCATACACAGATGCATTATTTTTCAATCATACAGCGGAAGCACACATACTCATAAACCAGCATTCAACAAGATCATTATAGTTCATTTAACATCAATATAAATTGCAGAGATGAAGTATAGACAACAGACTTATCTTTTAATGAAGAATTCACTCGCAACCAGCTACGTCGCTGCAACGTTCCACCCAACCATAGGCCTGCTTGCTCATCAATCTCTCAGCAACGCTGCCACCCCCGAGCTGGGCATGATTCCTCCGGAATAAGGGTCAATTGCAGGCTTATACATAGCCAAGGGGACATAAAAAACAAACCAATCACAGCTGGGTTTCACAGGCTGTCAACAAACAAGCCAAGCCAGCACAGTCTAAAGACTAACCATTGCACTCAGGCAATTACTTAGCTGTCATAGCTTAAACAGGGCAACACGGAGTTGTTCTTGGCCCTAACGTGGCCAAAACAACTCAACCACAACATCCCAAACCAGGGAAACAACCGCAGCCCAATTTCACAATGGAAACGACAGCAACTATGCACAGTCCCAAACGAAGGATAAGCAAATCCCCAGCATGGACAGAGGAGAACACAGCCAACAAATTGGCATTCCACAGTGGCCCAAAACGAATTTGGACACCACAACTAACACAAAAACGTGGGGAAGACAACAGCCCCACAGTAACAACAGTGAGTACGCCTCTCACATGGGAAAACGACTCAGCAGCATCCAACAGTCGTGGAAGAAAGACAGCAACCCAAATCGTGGGTGAAAATCAACAGCAAGCAGAAATCGTGGATTAAAAACCACAGTCTGGACACATACCAGGAGAATTCAGGCCCTTGAGGCCATTCTACCTTCTTGCTGTGTGCACAAACCAGAGAAGAGTCGCGACTAGTGTGCGAGGAGGAACCAAAACATACCATTCCAGCCTGCGCGTGAGGGAGAACTGACCAAGCGTGAGAGCAACCGACCATGGGGAGAATGAAGACCTGCGTGAGAGGAACGAAGGTTCTCCACTGAGCATGAGTATTGTCCCAAACTGACAGCAGCCTACCAAACCCACGTTTTTCCATGCCCACATTCCCCCATGCAATAACTACCCACAACTAACAAAGTCAAGACAATGAAGAGGTTGGAGATGTTGGGTAAGACAAGAAAGGGTGGCAAATCAACAAGGGTGATAAACATGGGTTTTTCCCCCATAAACCAAGGTTTGACATCCCCCACCCCTTATCCTTTGGAACCATGCCCTTTTCATTTAACGTTGCACTGCCGTAGCTGGTTGTGGTTTATTTTAATTGATGTGCATGTTTACATGATGCTGGATTATAATGTGCCAGATAGCACGACATACCATCAGCAACTATCCCTTTTGCCGAAACATACACAACCAAATCGATGGTGGGGATTTTGCCTTGAGCTCCTCACCACGATTAATTACATTATATACATCATGCAAGCGGGGTCGAAACCGGGGACATTACATTACCCTCCCCCTTGGAATAACACCGTCCTCGGTGTTCCATCACATATATACAATACATATACAATTGCACATCAAAATTCCAAAATTGCAGATCTGCCCCACGTTCAATCATTTACTTTGAACGTTCAAGACTAAGCCTCTCGGCTTCCATGGACTTCTCCTGCTAGTTCTCAACTTCCAGCTGATCCCGAAGTCTAGGAACTCTGCGGCTACTGCCTTCATCATGTTCCCTCATTGGGCAGTCCCGACGTAGATGATGTCCTCCGCATCTCCAGCATCTCACTGGCTGCTTCATCTTTACCTGCTCAATTTCCTTTGAGTCTTCATGCCTGGACCATTTCTTATCGAGTCGCTTGGACAATTGTCTCATTGCTGATCCACCTCCCTTTCCTTTGTCGATTTCTCCCATAAGGCTTTTCACCTCCCTTTGCAAACCAATAGAGTCTTT
>LPNX010920522.1:35767-100305 GCA_001517045.1 Pseudotsuga menziesii | reverse complement strand
AGAGGAGAACACAGCCAACAAATTGGCATTCCACAGTGGCCCAAAACGAATTTGGACACCACAGCTAACACAAAAACGCGGGGAAGACAACAGCCCCAAAGTAACAACAGTGAGTACGCCTCTCACATGGGAAAACGACTCAGCAGCATCCAATAGTTGTGGAAGAAAGACATCAACCCAAATCGTGGGTGAAAATCAACAGCAAGCAGAAATCGTGGATTAAAAACCACGGTCTGGACACATACCAGGAGAATTCAGGCCCTTGAGGCCGTTCTACCTTCTTGCTGTGTGCACAAACCGGAGAAGAGCCGCGACTAGTGTGCGAGGAGGAACCAAAACATACCATTCCAGCCTGCGCGTGAGGGAGAACTGACCAAGCGTGAGAGCAACCGACCATGGGGAGAATGAAGACCTGCGTGAGAGGAATGAAGGTTCTCCACTGAGCATGAGTATTGTCCCAAACTGACAGCAGCCTACCAAACCCATGTTTTTCCATGCCCACGTTCCCCCATGCAATAACTACCCCCAACTAACAAAGTCAAGACAATGAAGAGGTTGGAGAGGTTGGGTAAGACAAGAAAGGGTGGCAAATCAACAAGGGTGATAAACATGGGTTTTTCCCCCATAAACCAAGGTTTGACATCCCCCACCCCTTATCCTTTGGAACCATGCCCTTTTCATTCAACGTTGCACTGCCGTAGCTGGTTGTGGTTTATTTTTAATTGATGTGCATGTTTACATGATGTCGGATTATAATGTGCCAGATAGCACGACATACCATCGGCAACTATCCCTTTTGCCGAAACATACACAACCAAATCGATGGTGGGGATTTTGCCTTGAGCTCCTCACCATGATTAATTACATTATATACATCATGCAAGCGGGGTCGAAACCGGGGACATTACAAAGACAATGGTGAAAAAGCCCTTTGCCCCCAAATGGAGGTCATAGTGGCCCTTAGGTTTCCAGGTGCCCTGGATCCACCGAACCAGATCTCTTTTTCTCTGCCAAACCCCCACAAATTTCCATATGAGGGCCTTTTCTTTCCACATCTCAATTTTCCCTCGAATCTAGATTGCTGGGATTTTCTAGGCCTTCAGGATGCAGCCTCCCTGGCCTGATCTTCTCCCCACACCCGGTCCATCTTTCTCGTTGTCTGGATCTCCACTAGCGCCTCCGCTCTCACCAGAAGCATGGCTCCGAGAGGTCGCTCCTTACATGGCCATTCGGGGGGAGTTGTAGTCCCCACCCCAAACAAACCTAGGCCTGTGCTACCGCGCGCTGTCGCTTTCGTTTCGTCAAATCCCTATTTCGTAGAGCAAGCCAACCCCCTCCATTGCCTCCTCTATGCAACTATTTGTTATTAAAAATAATTAATTATAATTAATAATTTAATAATAATAATAATAATAATAATAATCTATTTTTAAGGTCACCACCAAGCTAGATACGAATTTAGTGTATGAGACCCCCTTGTTTGTGGGACAAGGGACCCCCCTCTCCGTAATGATTTAATTGCTAAAGTATACAGATGTGTACATACACTACCCCCCTCTGGATTCGAACCTTTGACCTCCTAAGAAGAAACTCATGCTCTTAGCCATTAGGCCCACTCATATGAATCTATTATAATTATTTAAATATTTTGTAGAGTTTTTATATATTTAAATAATTTTCTTTTTAATAATTCTTTACTTTCATAATTTAATAATGATGATGATGATTAACGTTTATTAAAACTGACTTTGGTCTAACTCCCTTATGAAAGATAATACTTCATTTACTTTAAAATCTTGTTCCTCTACTAAAAAACCTTACCAAAAGCAACAAGTAATTCATTATTTAATAATGAATTAATTACTAAGCAACAATTAACTCTCCACCTTGATAAACTAATAATAATGAATTAAATACTAAGTAACCATTCCTATTTTTATCTATACAACTATTTCTTATTAAGAATGATTAATTATAATTAATAATTTAATAAATCAATTATTATTAAGTAAATATTTTTTAAAGCTTTTATACATTTAAATAGTTTAAATTTAGTTAAACTTTTGTTTAATTATATTAATATTTATTGTTAAATGATTTTCAAAAAATAATAAAATTAAGATTTACATTTTAATTTATATTTTCATGTGGTTTACGTTGAAAGATTTAGGTTGACATAAAGATTATTGAACTAACTAAACTACCTCTAAAAAGTTAAGGTTTTAATTTATATATATTATTTAATAGTTCTAATTCATATTTAAGATTTACATTTTAACTCATATATTATTTAATAATTATAATTCACAGCATTTAATCATTTAAACTAATCGAATAAACTTAATCATTTTTTAATGTATAAATGTTACCACTTAATTCTTAATTATTAAAATATGTTTTATAAAAAAAAACTATAACTACCGAAACTTATGGAATCACTTTCACATTTGTGTCTCGGTGTATCTATATCCCCCGCTTGAACCGGAGAACCCTTACAATTTTGACCACACTGATTGTGTTAACTAGATTTACTCTTTCAAAAAGACGGGGGAAACTCTTCAACTTTGACAACTGATCCTATTAAATAGACTTGAGAAAAGTAGATACGTTTTGAGTCCACGTGTTACAAGGCGGTTTAATGGCGATTGCGATGGGTTTGAACTTTGAAGCTTCTTCGTGAAGTTTCCCCGTCTTCGCCCCTATATATATCCTTAGTGTTATAATGGAAAACTATAATTCCCTTTTCCCGTTTAGGGTTACCTCCTCGCTGCAGCCATCGCTAGGAATGGCGCCAAGAAAAGCTGCCAAGTCCTCCTCCTCAAGGTCCCCATTGCCATCCGACGCCGCTAAAAAGGTTAATGCCGCCACACATATTGAATCATCTGCAGCACGGAAGAAAAGCAAAGCAGCGGCGCCACCACCTCTTCCGGTGGCGGCTTCACCACCTGCGCCTACCACCGTTTATGTATTGATGAAGAGCAGGGGTAAAGTCCCCCTTGGATTTGACGACGACTGGGGGCGCACATATTCCGCAAAGGAAGTATATTATTCGGAGGACCAAGCCTACGCTGCTGCGATTCGGAACCTCATTTCAGGGTACGAGACTCAGGGCGCGGAGTGGGAACTACGTGAAATCGCTACCACCAAAGGGTTGCCTCTGAAGGAGAGAATGAAGAAAATAAGGCTGGCGGCTATCAGATCATTGGGAGAAGCCGACGATGCGGAAGTTCGTAACCTGTTTACCAGGTTCCGGGTAAAGAAGATTCAATTGTTTCCTGTGGAAAATGTGGATGACAGTAGATTGCTGGATGGCATTACACCCAACCCAAGTGATGATTCGGATTACGCTGCTGCGTCCCTTTCTTCTAAAGATAGCTGGGACGAAGCTGATGATCTCAGAGACACTTCTGCGTCCTCCTCTTCTTCTGATGGCTTGGACGACGATGATGATGATGTGGACGAAGATGACGATGATGGCTTGGATGACAATTTTCTGTTTGGATGACGATTTTCTGTTCTAATGGATAGAAGAGCAGAATGACTCAATAGATATAGGTGCAGAGAGTTCAGTTTATAAATGAAGGTACTGCTTCGCTGCAAATATATGTATTTTGGATCTAATGGATAGAAGAGCAGAATGACCCAATAGATATAGGTGCAGAGAGTTCAGTTTATAAATGAAGGTACTGCTTTGGTGCAAATATATGTATTTTGGGAACAGTTTTTTTCTTTGTTTGGATTTATTATTAACTAGCACATATTCATCTTTAGGTACAGATTTGTTTTATAAAATCTTTAAGTACAGATTTGTGGAAAACTAGCACAGATTCATTTTAAAAGATCTATAAATGTAGAAATGGATTGAAAAATGGTCTATCAAACTTGAAAAGGAATCGTTTCAAGTATGAAAAGAATTACATCTTTCCAAGTGCAAACTTTATCCAAGTGCAAACTTTATGAAAAGAATTACATCTTTCCAAGTGCAAACTTTATTTTTGAAGTACACAAAAAAAATTACACCACCTCTACTGGGTTATAGAATGCTCATTCTGTGCAATAATGAATATTGGTATTATGTATTGTCTGAGCATCTTTATACATTCTTGGGTTATAGAATGCTCATTCTGTGCAATAATGAATATTGGTATCTTGTATTGTCTGGGTATCTTTATACATTCATCCTATCTTTTGGATAGTATGCAGGTTCTTTTGGTATGTCATAAGCCATCTTGATTATATAAGCCATCTTGATTATATCTTGTATTGCCTGAGTATCTTTATACATTCTTGGGTCATAGAATGCTCATTCTGTGCAATAATGAATATTGGTATCTTGTATTGTCTGAGTATATTTATACATTCTTCCTATCCAAACTTTTGGATAGTATGCAGGTTATTTTGGTATGTCATAAGCCATCTTGATTATATCTTGTATTGTCTGAGTATCTTTATACATTCTTGGGTTATAGAATGCTCATTCTGTGCAATAATGAATATTGGTATCTTGTATTGTCTGGGTATCTTTATACATTCATCCTATCTTTTGGATAGTATGCAGGTATGCCATAAGCCATCTTGATTATATCTTGTATTGCCTGAGTATCTTTATACATTCTTGGGTCATAGAATGCTCATTCTGTGCAATAATGAATATTGGTATCTTGTATTGTCTGAGTATATTTATACATTCTTCCTATCCAAACTTTTGGATAGTATGCAGGTTATTTTGGTATGTCATAAGCCATCTTGATTATATCTTGTATTGTCTGAGTATCTTTATACATTCTTGGGTTATAGAAATGCTCATTCTGTGCAATAATGAATATTGGTATCTTGTATTGTCTGAGTATCTCTATACATTCTTCCTATCTTTTGGATAGTATGCAGGTTCTTTTGGTATGTCATAAGCCATCTTGATTATATCTTGTATTGCCCGAGTATCTTTATACATTCTTGGGTTATAGAATGCTCATTCTGTGCAATAATGAATATTGGTATCTTGTATTGTCTGAGTATATTTATACATTCTTCTTATCCAAACTTTTGGATAGTATGCAGGTTATTTTGGTATGTCATAAGCCATCTTGATTATATCTTGTATTGTCTGAGTATCTTTATACATTCTTGGGTTAGAATGCTCATTCTGTGCAATAATGAATATTGGTATCTTGTATTGTTTGAGTATCTTTATACATTCTTCATATTTTTTGGATAGTATGCAGGTTCTTTTGGTATGTCATAAGCCACCTTATATAATTAAGAAACTTTATATGTGTTTTGTTTTTAGTATTTTATGTTTAATTACTAGTCATCCTTTAATTAGTATACTATAGTATTCATAAATATAAAAATAAAGAAAAAAACTGTTTATTTTGGTTTTTTTATTCATCATGAGAATTCTCAAAGAGCTGAACCGACAAAGTGGTGGCCCTTTACATCACCTACATTTCTATAAATTTCCACTAATTTCCACTTTGATTAATGTTGGTTACAATTTCATTTTAAGCTGGCATGTAGCTGCTCATTTATTGATTATGTTTTCAAAATTTCTCATGATTATTGACCAGAGTTTATAACCAAAGGTAAACCTAATTTGGCTTATGATAATAAGTTTATTTTTCGTTTGGTTGTTGGCTCTCTGATATTGAAACCAGGATTTTATTGCAGGTTTAAGTAGTGGTTAAATTTGACACTTATTTGCCTTTATTTTTATTTTATTTAGTGGTTATATAGTGCCAAAGCGTTGCCTTCCAGCTTTAACATCAAAGTGTTGTAATACATTGGACTTTAGTAGGTTGGGCTTATAACAGAATCCTCCACCAGGTGGTCATATTGAAGCAATGGAGTGAAAGGATTCAATGTATTAAATCTTTTTTTTCATGGTCTTACAGTCTCTCACATCTACAGGGATTATAATGTGGTGGCTGATCACTTATTAAAAAAGCTGTGTCCTCCATCAGGTTGTTATATTTAAGCAATAGTGTGAGAGATTATAATGTGGTGGCTGATCACTAATAAAAAAAGCTGTGTCCTCCATCAGGTGGTTATATTGAAGCAATGGTGTGAGAGGATTCAATGTATTAAATCTTTTTTTCACGGTCTTACAATCTCTAACATGTACAGATTATAATGTGGTGGCTGATCACTTATCAAGAAAGCTGTGTATGCTTTTAAGGGGCTTTATTTTTTATGAAGAAGTTGATTTCATCTAGTTGCTAAGGGTTTTGTGAAGGCATTTTTGCTGATCTAAATTTTAAAAAACTGTTTTAAGTTTTTTTAGTTTTCAGTACCCATGCTTAAATTCTGAATTGTCACTTTTTATTGCTCATTGTTGAATTCTGAATTGTCACTTGTTATTGCTCATTGTTGGTATGGTTTTGTTCAGAATCTGAATTGTAAAGTCTATTGTGGACAGTGTGACTTTTTATAGCTCATTGTTGGTATGGTTTTGTTCAGAATCTGGCTTTTGGGAATCTCAGCCCAGTAATTGGCCCCTAGTCCCTTGAGGTGTTGAGGTGCATGAAAGTACTTACAAACTCTATTTTGTGCAAAAGAACCTTTTTTTTCAAGTTATTGTAACTTTGATTTCATCTTTAAATATTTTTGGAAAAAGATTGTTATTTTTACATTGTATGCAAAAATGTGTCCACATTTACGTTTAGCACCTCCATTAACGTGGACGCAATCATTTTTTGGTGAAAGCATAAATCCTTAAAAGCCTCAATTTCCATTTCCAAACCGCTCGAAGCATTTATTTAAAGTTGACTGGTTGCGTACAATAGAATACTCGAAGTGGGTCTAATTCTCTATCATTTGCCACGTAGTATTCACCATAATTGGCTGAAAGCATAAAATCTTACTGTTTCCATTCTAATTTACGGAATTGTCTAAACATCAGGAAAATTTGGATTTTTTTGGATATAAACAATCGGAATGTTTTATTTATTTATTTTATTAAGTTTTGCAAACTGTTTTTGAGATTTTACAACAAAAACTTTCGTGATATCGAAGTCACAAATTTTGGAATTACCCTGTTCGAATTACATGGTTTGTCAGTCCTAAATTGCAATTTTAATATTGTAAATCTCATCGATTTGTTGCCAAATTATTTTGACCAAAGATGCAAATGGTCAAGAGATTAGCCAACTCCAATTTCTTTATCAACTTTTCTAATAGTTTCTTTCTTTATCAACTTTTCTAATAGTTTCGTTTAATAAAGGAAATTTTGGTTCTCTGAGATTACACAGTCCCTAATTTTGTCCAGAAAATTCAGAGAAATGGATTTCTAAAGATTTAACTTTTAATTTTGATAATAAAATCCTAAACCCACAAACTTCAATCAACTAAACTATTGAAAAAATAATTTAAAATCAAATATTTTAATTTACCAATATTCAAATATTAAAATCTTATTTTTAAATTTTTTTAAAACTTAATAAATTATAATCCCAAATTCAATTAAAACTGTAACTACATTCACATTAAAATCATCCATTTGTATCTAATATTATAGCCTTTCTTTCCCATATACTAAGATGGATATCAAGGGAAACGCAACTACTTCTGAAAAAATAATTTAAGATCACATATTTTAATTTACCAATATTTAAATATTAAAAACCTTGTTTTTAAATTTTTTTAAAACTTAATAAATTATAATCCCAAATTAAATTAAAACTATAACTACATTGACATTAAAATCATCCATTTGTATCTAATATTATAGCCTTTCCCATATACTAAGATGGATATTAAGGGAAACGCAAATTGTGGATGCTGACTAGGGATGACGTGAAGAAAGAGGTAAATAATTCTTATGATTTAGCACTTCAAATTTAGCTTACATTTTTTTATAGATATTTTAACAAAAGAATTTTCATATATATTTATATTTTAAACTAAGAAAATTAGCATATATTTAAAGAAATTAACATATATTTATTTCGAAAAATTTAGCATAATTGTATTTTAGAGTTTTTAAATTAAATAACTTTTCTAAATTTAATATAGATTTATTCTAATAAAAAACTAATACATTATATTTTGAATTTTAAATTAAGTATTTTGTTTTTAATATATGGAATTAACTATTTAAAAAAAGAAATTTGAGTTAATCAATTTTTGTTTTTAATATTTAACGTTAAATGTTCAAAGAAATTTAAGTTAATTAATTTTGAAAATGTAATATTTTTAGAATTTTATTTTTTGAAAAAAAGTTAATTAATTTATTGTTATTAATGGTATTGAAAATTCAATTCATTTCATTATAACAGTTTTTTAATTTGAATACTAGATATATATTTATAGTTTTATTAAATATGTCTAAAAATACATTAGAAAACATTTACTAAATTTTATTTGAAGTTTTTTTAGTTAAAAATCTAAAGATAAAATAAAAATATTTTTAACTATTTTCAATATTGTTTACTTAACCAGCACGGGTGTGGCTTATTGGCCGTTCAGTTGTTATGAAATCATTTGTTGTAAATTAGAGGTCACAAGATCAAATCCTACCTGCGTTTACGTGTGTCCCATGTCTTACCTACCAACACATTGATTTTATGTGTGTCCCATGTCTTACCTACCAACACATTGATTTTATGTTTTAATTGAATTAACTTGATTTGATATAGATACGGTGGGAGGAATTAAGTACACCTACCAACACATTGAATATATGTTTTATAGAACTAGCAATTTCCTCAAGAAGGTGCAATAATACGTCGATAGGTTGTTGTTGGAGGGTAAAAAATACTTAAAAGAGGAACTAAAATTGAGTTGGTATTTTTTTGGGGAAAAAGCCAAAAGAAAAAGCGATGGAATAAAGTTTTTCCATGGGGTAGACTTAGCTCAACTTTGTCCAGCACCACTATTGATGTGTGATTCCCTTGGATGTTGATGTCTAACTATCACGGGTTCTCTTTAGGAGCATTGGCCTCTAGCGGGACAATGTCCTTCACAATATTCGACTGCGTTTTTCTAAGTGTTCGGGTGAACTATGCCTGCACTGCGGTTTGCTGATTGGAGTGTCTCCCAAGTCACTTGCCAAGTGCGTGCTAGGTTGTGTTCTTCCCCACTTCCATTCCTTTATGCTTTTATATCTGTTGTTTGGACAACACGACATAAGGTGGGCGCACTCTTGCTTAACGCTCACTCCAAGCATCCATGTCGGCATCAACTATTTTGGTTCGTTGTCTAACTGTCTTGGTCCTTCACCTAACTATTTGGTCTATGCGCTCGTCAGTCTTGGTGTTGGGAACTCCTTTCACGGGTGCTTTGGTCCAATGCCCCTACTTCTTCGAGCGCATGGGCTTCGTCATGGTCCTTCTCTGCGGTGTTTCTGTGTCTCGTGTGGGAACTTCTACCTTGGGATGGGCAAGCACTTTTACAAGCGCGTCACAACCTCCCTTACCATTGCTTCCCTCTAGTCCACTTGAGCGTCCAACTGCCTGGCACTCTTCAACCTCGAACGTGCATCTACTCTCTAGTCTTGATGTCCCTTGCGTGCACCAAGGGTAAGTGTGAATGTCGGTCATGGGAGCACGCCCAGTCCTGGTCCACGCGCCCCACTTGGTCGTTTCGTTGTTTTGGCAAGGCATGCTTTTGTTTAGTCAACCGAACTTTATTTTTCCCACTTGGGCACCCAAGCCAACCTCTTGGGTTGGAGCGCTTGCTCCTTTGGCATGAAGGTGGTGTGCCTAAGGGTGCTTGGCCCGGTGGCTTTGACAATAGCTGCATTGAGTTGTAATTTTCCAAAAATTTCCTCGCATATCCTTTGAATTTGTACTTGAACATCTAAACATTGCTTGATCCTCGCTTCTTTTTGCTGCCAAAGTTGTTCTAAAGTTAGTGTAATAGAAACAAGTTGTTCCTTTAGGGTGCCTGTAGGCTTTTTAGGATGAAAATATAGTGAATATTTTTACTGACATAAGAAGTGGCTAAACAAATACTAGAGTTCAAATCTAAGAATAGCACGGAAAAACTATAATTGTCCATTGAAAGCATGATGATTTTGGTGATGGTTAGAAAAAATTATGTTGATATGCTAGCCACAAAGTCACATTTCCAAAATTGTTGAAATAAGAATGACAACGAGTACCCAATATGGAAATATGAGGCTTATTCATAGTGGGATATTAGCATGATATAATGTATTCTATGAAAAACAATAGTTACAAGGCCATGTAAAGAGTACTTGTCAAGTGTAGAGAGAAGATTGGTGAGTTTAACTCTGGAATCATCCAAGGTTTGAAGTAATCGATCTCTTGACTGGGTGGATTCACCAACTTTCTGTATGTATGCATTTAAACATTCTTGCTCCAATTGAAGCAACATCTTATCTCGTTCCACATCACTTTCTACAACTTCATCCCATATTTGTTGCATGCATCACCGTTTATTTTTGGACCATTACAGAAACACTTAAGCATAAAGTTTAGGAAAATTTAGAGAGATGATTTTAGTCATAATAAAGGGGGGTCTGCAACAAAACGCCAAAGCTTCAGTCAACAACAGAGAAGTCGACACAAGCCCTATTTTTACAGTCGCAAAAAGAGTAACAAAAAGAAATATGGGTGAAAGAAGAAAGGTAACCCAAGCTTTGGATTGTCAGAGGGTATCTTGAGAGATAACGAAGGAAGAGTTATCTAGTGCTGGTTTGGGTTCACAAGGTTTGCCACTAACAACAAAGTTAATCAAACTCAAAGTAAAATCACTGATCATTGAAGGAAATTCGATGATTTTGACAGACTTTTTAGTTAATCAAATTCAAAGAAAAATATTGATTATGTAAGGGAATTCGATGATCTTTCCATTAGTGCACCCAAGAAGGTGAAATGAGATGTCGAGAGGAAACAAAAATTAAAATAGATTTGATAAAGTTAAAAAGAGAGTAGTATTTTTTTTGGAATTAAGGATGCAACTACATATTTTACATAATTGAAACCTAATAAATTAGCAAATGATTTCAATCATCCATTTTAATTCAAGTAAGTGTAACTCGTCATCCTTTTTAATTTTTTTAGTTGTAATGTTTTGTCTTATTAAAATTATAAGAAATTACAAAATGAATTAAAGCAATATTGAGAGGCCCTTTCATAGTTTATTTAAATTTTCTATTTCTTATTTTATGAACATTATATAAAGGTAATATTCAAGGCAATGCAAGCTTTAAAGTTTTTTTACAATTGTGAGATGAAATGTTTTGTTTTGAAAAAATGTTAGTAAAGTAAATTATTTTACCATAAATTGACATTGAATACTAAGGTCATTTTTAAAATTTATGTTGTTCAAAGTGGTCGTTGTAGCTTATAATTTCCTACAAAATATACTAAAGCAAGTTAAACAATAGATATTGTAGCTCACATTTTTGGAATGTGTACTTTGTGACAGAGAAAATAGTTTAAGCAATAGATAGTCTAGCTCTAAAGGCTTCGATAAAAAAATCTAATCAATACTTCAAGATTTCAAATTAAAAAAAATAATATATTGCTTATTGCACCGAAGAGGCGCATTCTACATCCCAGTAGGGGTGATATTTGTAAGTCCTCTCGTGCTCATCCTAGAGATGACATGTGTCCTTTATAAAAAAAATAACAAAATATTATAAAAAAATATCAGATCAGCTCAATTTAAATTTCAAATATTTAGAACTGCATATATACATATACATATATATATATATATATATATATATATATATATATATAGACAAATTAGATAAAATAAAATCATAAACATTGCATTACACATTTCCTCAACATTTCTACTCTAAAAAGCGGTTTGTACCTCTAGAGATTTGATACCTCTCGATGCTTGGTAGATCCCCTTTTAAGATGGATCTATGCTGGTTTTTAGCATGTATTTCTCAACAATAGATATGAACACTTGATATTATGTTACATAAATTCAAAGACATTTTATTGGACAACAATTGCAAGAGTGAAGGCAATTTGACTACACTTTTGTAGTGGTTTGCAAATTTTATAAAATCTTATTCCTTTAGAAATTGATATTCTTTTTAGAACATATGTGCATTATTGGATGTGCATATCCATGGTCTCCCTATTTACCATAGTGGACAAAGCAAAAGATAAAAAAAATTCGAATAGAGGCAAGGTACAAGTGTGAGTATGCCTCTTAACACTTGAAGAGAAAGAAAAAATAACCAAATTAGATAGGTATAGAAGATATAACCACTTCCAGCGATTAAAATCAGATGGTAATAAGTATCAACAACACTAACAACGAAGAAAATGAAAATAGCATCATCACGACCGTTACAAAAAGTTGGTAAGTACACAAGGCCAATGAATTTGTACAAATGTTCATTCCTCAACAATATACTGAGTTTCAAAATTGACCTATTGTTTTATGATGTCAAAGCTAAAGTTAGCTTGAAAATTACCTTAGTATAAAGTATAAACTATGATAAGTTGTTGTACGTATGAATCAAATAACAACAAATTGCAATAAAAGAATCCAATAAAATGTTCAACATGCAAGAAAATGTTCCAAAGAACCAAATCTCAAGTGATCCTTTGTGCTAGTTCCTTGGCCATGAATTTTTCCTTAAGCTTTGGTTTTTTTCCTAGGATTTCGTTCTCAAATTGGCACCTCCTCGTTGCTTCTAGTAAGTTAGCCTACAAGAAGAGTACTAATTTATTAATAAGCTATGTAATTTTTATCTATGTAACAATGATTGTTGAATAAAACATATCGACTCAAAAATACTTAATTGCACACCTTAATTGGTAAATTCCATCCTTTCCTCATTTTTCATAGAAACAAAGCACAAAGCCATTGTTGTCTTGTGTGCAAAAGCTGCTATAAATAATTACACAATACAAAAGTTATGCAGATTAGTTTCGTATGAAAATAAATCACACATTACTTAAAAATTGAACTCATGCAAACTTTTCCATGTTTAGGAACAATTAATGGAGATAATAAAGATGCTTACTGCTCCAAGGCGTGTTTTCCGCTTGGAAATTGCATACGAGATGCTCATTTTTCTAAATAGTGCAGAACGCTACACTACCAACTCTATTGGACCAACAACACATGTAATAACTACCAATTTAGCTTTACTTTGAAAGCACAATTTACAATAAATACTTACATAATAAAAAAGTTTTGCATATTAGTTTCATATGAAAAGCAATCATACATTACTAAAAAATTGAACTACTGTGAACTTTTCCATGTTTAGGAAGAATCAATGGAGATATAAAGATGCATACTGTTCAAAGGCGTGGGATCCCCTTAACAATTGCATATGGGATTTTCATTTTTCTACAAAGTGAAGGAAGCCCCACTACCGACTCTATGGATCAACAACATGTTCAGTAACTACCAATTGAGCTTTACTTTGAAATCACATAAACAATCATTATCGAAACTAAGGACAAATAAACTCTCCATATTTGCTACAGGAATACACAACAGTTTAAAACACTTAAATTCAAGACCATTAAATGAATCCATATCAAATATATGTGAACAATTACAATTTCAAAACTTGCTCGATGAGGTAAGTTACATTAGTGATACCATATTTCACAACAATAGGATTCTTTACTTCAAGAGTTTTCCCTTGTGCTTTAGGTTGAGATTTCTTCATAATCCTTATAAACTAACAAAAATGAGAATAGTAATTAGAGTTTACAAGGTTGTTTGACCGAGGTAGTTTTATTTGGAGGGATGATTAACTCTCTTTCATTCTTGGGCCACTACTTTTTCAATTGGCTGCACCATAGTTTATTGTTATCTTAGATTTTATGCATACTTTGTTTGGTTTTACATTTAAACTCTACACATATTTGTTCCACACCAGTGAATTGAGAAAATTGATCGAGGTAGTTTGGACAAAATTACTCTCATCGAGGTTGGTTTAGTTATTCACTATCCTTCAAGAAAACTTTTGCTTTTAATTTTTTATTCGTATACCATTCTCTTAACTTCTTACCTACTTGAGGAGTAGCAAATATCTCAAATCTTTTTGAAGTGTAAAGAGTTTTTTCTTTTTTGTTATGCATCAAATGAAGTGACTTTTATTTGAAGGTTGGTTCATTGGTGTTAGAACCAATAGTTGCCACATTGAACTATATACTGGAGTTGTTGCATCAATGAAAGATATGATACCCAATGTTCTCAATGCCACAATCAAATCCTCTAACAATCTTATTGCCAACCTTCCAACATAACCAATTCCCTACATTAGGAAAGGTTAAATTATTTAGTTACATAAGTATTAGTGGTAGGTTTGATGGGCACTTTTTTCCAATCTTCCACATAAACAGGAGCAATGTATTTGGATTGCATTACCTACTTCCAAATGCCTTTTAGTTTGATCATCTTTCATAAGCTCGCCATTGCAAGGGATTTCCCAGATTGATGTATATTTTATAGTCTCCAGCATCGAAGAGCCTTGGGTTTGTAAGTATTCCCCATTTGACTAAAGATATTGCATCCATTTCCCATTCCACATAATGCTAAAATATTTTCTCACGAATTTATGTGATATCCTTACCAACATATAGGCCAAGGAATGATAACACATGGGAGTAACTTGTAACATTATATTCCACCTAATAAGAGCTAGACGATGCATCAATTTCAAATACAAAGAATTTACTTTATCAAATACCTCACATAAATAAGCTTGATTACCCTAACATGAAGATATTTTTGAGCTATAACCAATATAGATCCATCTTAAAATCCAAGAGGGATCAAATGCAAATTTATCCCCAAATTTTGGACTTAAGTTTGCACTTTAATGAATTTGATCCTTTTAACATTTGGTATTTTTAGAGTTATGATGAATTTGCACTAATTTAATATGTCAGTATAGTATGTGGCTATATTAAGATTGAAATTGTAAAAGATTTAAAAGGTTTATTTANTATATATATATATTGGATATTATTTCTTTGGAATAGTATCGAGAGAGCACGTGATATGTTTCTATATATAAAACGTCGAGGGTCCTCGAAATCCATGTGTTGAAAAAGACAAAGAGCCCACCATTGATCACGAAATGAACGAGTTGGGAAATTGAGGCTTCCAGTTCAAAGACGAAAAAACGAAACTGAATTGTGCAGTCCAGGGATCAAATTTGAAGGGAAAGGTTATATTTCAATAGGAAGAGTTAATATGTTAATAACCCTTCGTGATTGACAAGCTAAAAAAAAATATTCTTTTCATATGAAAATAAAAAATGATTCAAAATTTCATAAACAAAACATATTAATTGTTAAAAAAAACTTTAACTTATATCCATCAAAATATTTTTTTTTCATAAGAATGAAATATACTCATTTAAATGATATACTCCCTTTAATAATATGGAATACCTCTTCAAAGTTTACTAAATCTTTCAAAAACACACATTTATATAAAACAAATTCATTTCATATTACTGTACAATTACTGTAAATATATATGAAACAAAGCTAAAATTATTATGAAAGAAATACAAATTTATTGTGTAAATGTTATTAACATAATTTTATGTTATCAATTTATTTGTCTATAATTTATGCACTTTCATTTTATGCATTCATAACCACAACAAAAGTAAAGAAAAATATTTGATAGAAATATTATAAATTGATAAAAATATCTATTCAAATACAAATCTATATAAATATAAACAAAGACAAATTAATAAAAAAAATTAGAAAACATTACAAACAAAACTAATAACTATTGATCTGAATGGAAAAATTGATATATTTGTCAAATTTTATAAAAACTAAAAATAAATTAAAAATGCATTTATCTAGCACATATAATGGTTTGCAAAAAGAATTCTAGGTGAGCCCGCAATACCCTTATGCTGGACAAAATTGAAAACAAATAAAAACATATAAATAAAATAAAATAAACAATTAAATTTTATTTAATATATATATAAACATGTATTTACCAGTTGCTCACACACTACACCCAAACTGATCTGCTTCAAATGGAAGTCCTACCAATGCCATGGAGATTGCAAATATTGTAATTCATTCTAGAAAACCAGAAAACCCTGAATTTAAAGAGGAAATGTTAGATGAAAGAATAACAGAGAGATGCTAATACAAAAGATTCAAATAAGAAAGTTGTCCAAGATGGAGGAATGAAAAATGAACCTTAACCTTCAAAATCTGATTTCCAATTTCGAGGTGTGGCAATTCACGGTGTTAGTGGAGCATTTTACTGGTACAGCAACAACTATGAGAACATGCAGTGAGAAACTAGTGGAGCATTTTACTGGTACATCAACCACTATGAGAACAAGCCCTGAGAAACCGTGTCTAGGAAATTGCGAATTGATTCGTGGATGAAAATTCCACACATCCGCTATGAGAACAAGCCGTGAGAAACCGTGCAAATTGATCCGTGGATGAAAATTGCGAATTGATCTTGGATCTCCTGACTCCGAGATTTACTTATGAGCCTGTTATTGGATTTATACTGAGATAAAGTTTTTCAAAAAAAAAAGAATAAAGCATGAGAAAGCTTACTTTCTAAAAACTATGAAAACAAAAGTTTGAGAAAGCTCTATTTTCAAAAATTATGGAAAAAAAATAAGGGTTGAAAAAAAAAAGTTTGAGAAAGTTTTTTTCCAAAAATTATGGAAAAAAAAAGATTTAAGAAAGTTCACTTTCTAAAATTATGAAAAAAGTTAGCTAATGTGTTAAATAAATAGTTGATAACTTCATAAATAACTAAATTTATTTTATGTTTTAAAATTAGTAAAAAATAAATTATGTGTTTTGAAATTAGTAACATACTCATAAAAGAGTAATGAGTTTTTTTCTATAAATATATATTATTTTAACTAAATTATGTGTCTTCAAATTAGTAACATACTAGTAACATATTTATACAAGTTGGGTTTTTTCTATAAACATATATTATTTTTACTATTTAACAAAATTTAAATAGTTTTGTTATAATATATGTGTGTGTGTATTAAAAGTATGATATATTTTGAAAAGTTTAATATATTATAGGAATATTTTCTACTCTTCAAATGAAAAAATTAAAAATAATCTTTACTTCGTATTTGACAAGTAATTTTTTTTTTAAAATTTCATTTGCATAGCAAAAAAAATATTGCCCTTCTATGACGAGCTAGAAGGCTCTTGAAGGGCAATGACGACTTCAATTTTGATCCCTGGTGCAGTCCTTGCACATTCCGGGTGAAAAAGCCACCGCTGCGTTGCCCAGGCTGACTCATCAATGGCCGGATGAATCCAGGCGTCCGACGTTCTCTTCGGGAAGGATCAGAAGAATCATAGTCGGGATGAATCCAGGCGTCCGACGTTCTCTTCAGGAAGGATCATAATCGGGATGAATCCAGGTGTTCTCTTCAGGAAGGATCAAAACAATTGATTTCAGGTTCTTTCTACTAGTCTATATGATCTATGCAGGCACACTGCGTCTGGTGTTCATAAACATCTCGACCATATTGTAGGGTCCCACGACTATTCCAAGACTTCCCTCTTCGTTCTGTTAACCTCTATTGCAATCTCCAAGACCTATGAGCTATTAGGCCTCAAGAATTTCAAGGTCAATCACATGGATTGTAGAAGATGGGCTCCTCATAAGTACAGACTGCCTCCCAAACACCTCTCTCGCGAGTCTGACCATCAATGGCAATATAAAATCGTCCTGGCACGAAGAGCCTCATAATAATGAAGGGATCCCTGCTTACTTGAGCAAGACGACAAACCAAAAAAGGCGTAAATAAATGTGGCGCTTTTTAATTGCATAGAAAAAACGATGGCCACGTGGTAGTAACCCTTTGATCGGAGGGACGACGAAGGCAAATAGTGTTTTTCTAAAGAACTTCGGAGAAAGACATCTAACGACGTAATTAACTTGATTTGATATGGATACGGTGGGAGGAATTACCTACACTTACCGACGACACATTGATTTTTATGCCGTAAGGCGTTTTTCTCCGAAGTTCTTCAGAAAAGCACTGTTCATTTCATCGTCTATTCAACCAACCGTGCTCCTCTGCGTGTCCTCTTCGCGATCCGCTAGTTCTCCACGTGTCTCCTTCGTGATCCGTTGGTCCTCGCGTGTTTTGAAATTGACTTGTATAAAACTCGGGCCTTTCGGATGTTTTGGAGGTAAAGGTTAGAACCCAGTCCAGTCTCCTCCGCAAGTGACAGCATTGATGGTTGGACCTGCCACTTAACCCCCATCCCTGCGTGTCTCCTTCGTGATCCGCTGGTCCTCCGCATGTCTTCAAATTGAGTCTGTAAAAAACTTCTGTGCTGATAGTCCGGCCTTCCGGATCTTTTGGAGGTAAAGGTTAGAACCCAGTCCGAGCTTCTTCGCAAGTGACAACATTGACGGTTGAAGGTTTCCGGTTGTTGCGTTGCTCTGTCCTCCCATTTCACTGTCCTCCCATTTAGCAATAAACTCTGGGTATTCACCCTGCAAGTTTCAGTGTTCGCGTGTTTTCCACCTCTTTGCTGAGCATTGTTCATAGTCTTGGCAAGAATAACTGCACACCATACGATTCCACTGCAGATTTGATGGTGTCTATTACGTCGAATCCTCTCACATAATTGTTTTTTGGGAATGCAGTATTTTCTCTCGTGAACGTGGAGTTATGCCATCGCAACCCTGCAGAAAACCAAAACCAAAATTGATCATGAGGCTGGGAACAAAAGGGATGGAATTTATCCTCACTCGGGTCGGGTCCATGATGGATCATCCCGTGGAATAATGGCATAATGGCGACTCTCATCCTCAAATTATTTCGGTATTCACTCTTAGGGTTCGCTGGGATGGGAGTCGTTGTTGCTTCCTAGGGTTGATTTTTTGTTATTTTGACTTTGGTTGGGGTTTGAAGGTACTGAAAATGGGGTGATTTCTTCTCTGAAGGATTTCAAAAATATGCAGCCAAGAACGCGGGGGAGGAAGAGGATGACTTTGTACAGAGGTATCATATGGCGTCCACCGGGAAAATGGGCTGCGGAGATTAGAGATCCCAGAAAGGGCGTTATGGTGTGGCTTGGAACGTTTAACATAGTGGAGGAGGCCGCCAATGCTTATGATGCAGAGGCAAAACTTCATATTGATACTTACTGCACCGGATTCAACATTAGTAGCAGGAGGAGGAGAAAGAACAGCAGGGTATAAATAAACCCTTGGGAAGCCATATACTCAGAGATCAGAGGATCAAGTCCCCACACAAACCAAGCTCAGCTAACATTTATCTATGGTTGGGATACTTCTTGGGTTCCATTATGTAGTTGTAGCGGAGAAATCGGTGATGGATTTATCGCGGGTTGCGGCTGGGGTTGAATGCAGGAGGTTTCCGTTTGGGGAGCTGCCTTCTTTAAATGGTCGGTACATTGAAGCTTTAATTGAAGGAGAACAGAAAGGCATTTTCTTTGAAGTATTATTTTTTGAATTCTTTCACAGCGAGAAATTTCCACCTTTTTGAATGGTAATTTATTTAACGACTGTGAATTTCGTAGGTTTTATGTTAAGATTTTCGGGATTTTGAAGTCTTTATGTTTTCAACTGACAATAGGCCAACGCCTAGTGAACGACCCTTGTAAAGAATAATAAAGCCTCCACTTTTATTGTGTTAAATTTAAGGGGTTTTGATTTGTGAACGGTGTGACAACCAGTAGGGACACCACAAATTTATTTATTTTCTTACACCAGATCTCACACTTTAAGTAACTACTACACCTCTGACTCTAATTATGCGTTACTTGGGCATAGCCCATGGTTGGTTCTATACAATATATAACTGGTTGCCTCCAAAGGTTGGGAAATGCGCAAACTTCTTGGGACGTAGCCATGATTTTGATGGGACATCTTGCTTGTTTCCTACATAAATTGAAAGGTCTGGAATTTAAATTCATTAATGAAACATTATGTATTTCAGCAAAAGGCGCAGTTCAGAGGATGATCTTTGTTTGGATGCTAGGGTTTTGTGTATTTAAAAGTGTTTTTAACATCTGCTTGTTGAATTGTCTGAGAAAGGGAAGCATGTTACCAAATCAATCCACACCAGTTTTTAACCTAACGCCTAAAGAGTAAAAGTATATGTGTTGCTCGAGGGAGAGGGATGTGATCCCACAGTGAGGATTGATGTTCTCGTCTATAAGACTGTAATTTTTATTTGTTTTGAAAAAGGCGCTTCCCATTGAGAGGATTCATACCAAAGAAATTCTGAAATTTTAACAATTATTGCCGTGACAAGAAAATGATTAATACTTGCAAATATGTTCTTTAACCGTACTGTTATTATTTTTTAAATATGATTTAGTTTGTTCTCTGTGCTTGAGATAAATAATGAATTATGAATACAACTGGAACAACCAAAAACCGTAGAAACATCCACTCTTAATAGCTCTTCATTATACACACGCCTAGTTGAAGTTAGCTTTTGATCAGGACAATGCTGCAATTGGTGTAAACTCCCGCACGAGAGCATAGATTTATGATTAGTAGCATTGTAGCTGCACACCAAATTCTCTCCAGGATTGCTACTCTGCAAAAGGTTAGCGTGCAACCTAGAAAAATATGGACTTCTTACTAGATCTTTTCATTACAAAATTGATATTTTTAAATGTGTAAAAGTCTTAAATGTATTGCCATAATTATGTTTACAAAATTGATATTTTTAAATGCGTAAAAGTCTTAAATGTATTGTCATAATTATGTTTACAAGTTTCTATAAGTAAGATCCATTTCAGTTTTCATATTAACGACTTATATATATATATATATATATATATATATATATATATATATGCTTTAAAGCTAATAACAAGTATATATAGAGATTGCTTTATATATAAGGAAAGGTTAAAAAACAATAAATCCTTTATAACACAATTATACAGGGATGTCCATTGTCCCTTTTGCTATTTATTTTGGTCATCGAGGGACTGAGTTTGCTCATCAAGGATGCACAAAATAGTGGGCTGATCAGAGGTATAAAGATCTCTCCACAGCTCTCTTTGACACATCTACTCTTCGTGGATGATGTTATCATGTTCGGATATGGATCTTTTGATGAGTGGGTTGCATTCAAAGTCATATTGGATACATTCTGTGAAGCCTCCGGAATGCAGATCAACATGGACAAATCATGCTTCTTGTACAACAATTTGGATGATGGACTTATGAACAGGATTGCTGGAACTCTTCCTTTCAGATTTGAGCATCTTACAAAAGGTTTCAATTATTTGGGTTATTACTTAAAACCACTTGGGTATTTGGTAAGGGACTGGCTTTGGCTAATTCAGAGATTTGAAAAAAGAATTCATCATTGGGCCTTTCGTCTCTTGTCGTTGGGGGGGAAGACTGGTATTGATCAGAGCTGTCCTTTCCAGCATGCCTGTTTATTGGATGGACTTGGCCCCTATTCCACAATCCATCCTTGACAAGCTTAGAAGTATGATTTTCTCCTTTCTCTGGGGTTCTTCAGCGAATAACAAGAAGTTCCATCTCATTGACTGGCGTTCTTTGTCCTTACTGACTTCCTAGGGGGGATGGGGTATTAAACAATTGAACTGGTTCAGTTTTTCTCTTCGTCTTAAAAGTTTTTGGATGGCTTTAAATGGGACTGGCATTTGGTCTTCTCTTATCTCTGTGAAATACTTGAAAAACTTCCAGTGGCTTCTTGGCTATGCAATAAATCCTTTTCTGTCAGAGGGGTCTCTGTGATTTGGAAGGGTTTCCTTCTTACTCTCTCCTAACTGGCCAATGGTCTTACTTGGTTGGTGGGAAAGGGATCGGCTGTTCAGATTGGCATAGACCCGATTGTTGGTTTAGGTTCTCCCTTCTCTCTCACTCAGGACTTGAGGGAATACCTGGAAGATTTCGGTATTTACTCGCTGGATCAAGCTAGGAACCTTACTTCATGTGCACAAAGTTATTGGTTTACGGTTGAGGAATTGGACCTGGTGGGGAATTGGAAACATCAGTGGGATGCTTATACTGCGGGATTGGAGTTCGGTAGAATTCGTCTCATTGAACATTTGGATACCCTCTTATGGTCACATGATAAGTATATTGAGGTTTTATCTACATCACAGGGTTATGATCGTATTGCTTCTACCTGTTGCATTTCGAGACAATCACCGGTCCTTAGTCTCCTATGGAAACTAAATATTCCATTAAAAATTTGTTGTTTCATTTCGCTGTTGATGAAGGATCGAGTATTGACTTGGGACCAACTCCAACGTAGAGGAAGACAGGGTCCAAGCCTGTGTCTTCTTTGTCGGAATGGGGAAGACACATCACAGCATCTATTTATGGACTGTATGTTCTCTCGAAGTGTTTACTCTGTTGTTGGTGAAGGTTATGGATTACCTTCTACTACGAATTTATCTGTTAGCTATTTTCTTGAACAATGGTTTAACAATACTCTGGTAAACTCTGTCTATCGTTATTTGCCACTTTTCTTTTTTTGGTGCATATGGAAACAAAGAAATCGATGCATTTTTGACAATAATTTGGCCACTATTTTTGTACTTCGTAAGCAAATCAATGAGCCCATGCTTATGTATCCTGTTCCTAATAAGAAGAAAAAATCTAGGGTCATTGGTCCGGGCCCAAAGATTGATTACCCCTGTGGTTTCTTTGATGGGGTGGCTGCTGGAAACACTGGGGGAGCAGGATTTGTGATTTTGATGAGTCCTTCCTATTTTATCAGTTACTTGGGATGTGGTTGAAGCACCAACACCAGATCAGAGCTTCTGGCTCTTTGGGCACTACTTTTGGTTGCCATTCATTTGGGGATCCCTCTCTTATCTGTATTTGGGGATTCACAGGTTATCATCTCTTGGGTGAACAGAACTGCTTCATTGAACGCCCGACTTCTGAGTCATTGGTGTGATGAAATTCTTTCTCTGCTGCATCATGTCCCTTCAGTGACCATCAATCATATCTATCGCGAGCATAACCAGCAGGATGACAGTCTCTCCAAACAGGCTCTTTCGTTGGCCCCGGGGCATGGGGAATTTTCTGAATCTTTGGATGGTATGATCATTGATCATGGGATATTTCAGTTATTTTAGCTTGTGCCGGGCTTTGCCCTTTCACTCTCTTTATGAGGCACAAGCATTCAGTTTGAATGAATGGTTCTTTTGCTGACATGGATGTGCCTATCAGCCTTCTTGTTATGCTCCTGATTCATATGTTTTTTGGTCTCTCACGAATTATTTCAAATAGATTTTCTGACCTGTTACTACATGAATGATGAGAAAAGTCTACTCTTAGCAGACTTTATGCTTTTTTGTCCCCATTTTGGTTGGATGACTGGAATTCTCCGAATTTACAGCTATCAGAGAGATCCCCAAATGTATCTACAGATTATTATATGGAAGCTTGATATATTCCATGTATTGGCTGATTGTATATAATGTCCTTTGTTTCTTTAATAGAATATCAAGGTCTGGTATTTTTTCCTCTGAAAAAATTATACAGTTATCATATTTGTGCTTTTTTAAAAATCTTTCACGGTAATTAATAATCATATTACTCCTATTTTTATTTTAAGGTTGATATTTTAATTGTTTATATATATATATATATATATATATATAAACAATACCAATTTTGTAATTTAAATGTATGAGAGTTGTTTATATATTTTCTTTAAATTAATTATTAAGAAATTTAAATGCATATATTTAGTTTTAACTTTATGGTAATTGTTCTAAGAATGAAATTTAAAACAAATCATGAGTTATAGGCTTCCAATAAAATAGCATAAGCACTATATTTACATAATTTACAAATACATGAATTGTCTTCTTATGAGTGCGAGGGCTGACTGTCAAAGTTTCTGCTAACTATAGATGTCTTTGATATACTACTATTTTTTACTTGTTGGGAAACTATGGTTGACCACATCAAAAGGGCAGAGCATATGATTATCTTGAAAATGTTGCGAGAATAGTGGATTTATTGATTTTCCCTAAGTTAATCCCCAAATAGGAAATCACAATAAAAAACTTGTGAGTTTTAAAAACTCTAAAAAGTCACATTTTTTTGGAAAAAAATTGCTTGCAGCGCGAAAATTCTGGTATTGAAGTCAAAATATTTCTCTGTTGTTGTTGTAATTTTATAGTTTAATATAATAGAAAAAATAAATTATTTGCATTCCAACTTTGGGCTAAGTTATTCCCTTTCTATGGTCCCAACAAGTTATTCCCAAGTCCAAATTTTGCAACACTTGTTACTGCTTTCCAGACCTCGGTATATGGTCCTAATTCTAAACCTAGGCGTATATAGCATACTATATTTAGCTAACTGCATCCATTAGCTTAAGTATGATAATAATCAATGACTTATCTTTCATTTGTTATTCATCCATTACTCATCATCAATCTCCAGAGGAGCTTGGATTTTTCTTTTGTTTTGAATACAACTTCAGGATTTACGGGCTATTCCAACAAACTAGCACAAACATTATATTTATACTATATATATTTACAAAGACATGGATTGTCTTCTTTTGAGGGTGATGGATGGCTGTCAAAATATCTGCTAGTTGTATATTTTTTCTGCTTCCCTGGTTGTTGTTATGCTATTGTTTTCTTCACTTGTCAAGAAACTATAGTTTCCATATCAGAATGGAAGAGGATATGATTGTTTAGGAAATGTGAGATTACCTCCATTGCAAAAACCACTGATTTATCGCTGATTGTTTAATTTTCCTCAAGTTAATCTCCAACCATGAAATCAAAATAAAAGGATTGGAAAATTCACATTTGTTATTGAAAAAATTGCAAATTATGAACTCATGACCTTATATTTACAACTTCTCATTTCAATTACTCATTACCAATTGCTTTGTTGTTGTAAGTTAATATTTTAATTTAATTGAAAAAAATGAAATATTTTGCATTTTGAATGCTTGCCGACTTTTGGTCAAACCATTCTAACTTTTTGGCCCTGTCAAGTTATTTCCAATTCCAAGTTTCAACACTGATCTCGGTGTATGGTCCTAATTCTGAATCTAGGCATATATGGTACCCCGTATTTAGCTGATTGCATCCAGTAGCATAAGTATATAGAATAATTATTCAACATCGATCTCTAGAGGTGCTTGGATTTTTCTTTTGTGTTGAGGATAGCTTCAGGTTTTATCCATGCACAATCCCTTGTGACAATAATCTCCGTGAAACAAGCAACCTCACCTTTCAATCCACCGGCTCGACAAATTGGGACTGTGCTTGATCCTTTTGCTTGTCAAATTCCTCAGTGACATTAATATCCTTTCCATTTATATCCTCCTTCTAATCCTCTTTACTGGTATTGATTCCCATGGCTTTGTTTTCAGAGTCAAGGGTCCATTCAGTGAGTTTATTTGTAGATTGTGGACTCCATCCGCTGATTTATCCAACGAGCTGAGAAT
Source organism: Pseudotsuga menziesii (assembly GCA_001517045.1). Taxonomy (NCBI): domain Eukaryota; kingdom Viridiplantae; phylum Streptophyta; class Pinopsida; order Pinales; family Pinaceae; genus Pseudotsuga; species Pseudotsuga menziesii. Next base: position 74,900 of record LPNX010920522.1, on the reverse strand, counting down.
GATGTCTTGAACAAAGAAATCCAGTTCCACGGTGGACTTATTCAAAATTTCCCTTCCAATGGTGTAGCATGTGCCTTTCGGGGGGTTTATTTATACTGGTGGGCTAGCAGAATTTTTGTGTCTTTCTAAGTGGCACCCCACTCCTCCAGCTCTTCAAGGAACTTAGTCTGAGCCTTTGTGCACATGTGACATACCAGAACAATCAGCTACAAATTTTTTTCCCCTTTCCTTCCCCCTTCATGTTGACTGAGGCATCTTCGGCATTACTGAGCTAGAAGACTCAGAAACAGTTTTGGACTGGGTCCTCCAGCTAGAGTCCCCCTCCTCATCAGAATCCAGACCAACCTCATATTTGGAGTCATCAAACTCCACTGATAGGGATGGGAGTCATTCTAGAAGAGGCTTCACAACAATCATGTGGACTAAACTAAATTCAATTGCAGAAAACCAAGGAATCCCCTGGTGAGAATCCAAGGCAGAAGAGCCTTTGGGAAAGGCAGGTTCCCTGTCAATCAACACCACACTTGTAGTGGGCAGCAAAATAAAAAAAATAATGAGATTGAGAAAGAGAAATCTGAAAAATCAAAACTAAACCAAAGGGAAGTATGGAGAGCCGTGAACCATTTTAGATTTGATCCAAGACTGATAGGAAGCAAAAGTGAGCCCTTCCAGATATCTAAAAGAAAATGAAAAAAACCAAACTTCCAGCAGTATAAACTCTCTTGTTGGGCTCATTAAACAATATTTGATGTGCAACCAACTCAATAGCCATCATCTATTCACTTGTTTAACCATGATTGATCCTTAGGCTACCAGCTTCTGTCATCATTTGGTTCCAGCTCTTTCCTGGCACCATTAGTTCATCTCTATGTTGTGTGGGAGCACCCCCCTCCCCACTCCCCTTCGCCCTCGCAACCGAAGCTCGTTTCCGAAGGAAGCACTAGGAAAGCGTGCTTCTTATGCTCTCGTATGGGAACGTTTTTAGGAAGCTTGCTTCCAAGCAAAAAAAATGCTCCCACCTTTTTTTCAAGTTTTCTTCAAAACAAACCAACAATTTAAGTGATGGGTGGGGGGTAACTAACCCTAGGTCCATACTAATGCTATATAAAGGAGGCAAAGCCTACTCTAATAGCAAAAAAGTTAAAAACCTAACCTTAGTAATCATCGGTAGCATTAAATGGTAATATTAAATTCTTTAAAGTAAAATGAAAGATAAGGAGAATGCCAACTTTTACTTAAATTTTTAACATTACCATTAATTGTTTCAGGATGTTTGAGAGTGGTTCCAACTTCATCAGACTTCAAATGCAAAAAGTAGAATTTTTTATTCCATTCAAAATTCAACAAGCATAACAGTTTTTAGGAATTCAGGATTGCAATGTTGCCACTGATTCTATCATGTATGAGCCTATGAGGGTATGTGATTTCCATTTAATTAAACACATCAACCCCTCTATGTAGCTTGATGCCGGTGGTGACCAGGAAAATGGGTTGCAGAGATTCGAGATCGTAGAAATGGCGTTATGGCGTGGCTTGGAACGTTTAACACAGTGGAGGAGGCCACGAAGGCTTATGATGCAGAGGCAAAAAATATTGGAGGTAAGAAATCCAAGCTTAACTTTCCTGATGACTCATGTTTTGTAAAAATGGACAGTAGGAAGAAAGTGTCAGGGAAAAAGTAAAGTCATGTGCACAAAACTCTGATTTATTATTTGAAGCTTATAACATAAACGGTAAGGTACAGTCCATATATTCACCAATTCCAAAGGGTTATTTATAAACAGGAAAGTGGAATCCTCTTTGAGTACAGGGACTCTAACTTCATACAACCTGGAAGCCCCATTTCGAAGCAATTCAGATACAGAAGAGTCCAATCTTTGAAATTGGTTGGGAGTCAATTCAACGGTTATACAGTTACCATGGTTAATTGTTAGTTCTGCGATTCTTAATTCATGATGTTCCTTCATAAATAACTAAATCAATCTGTTTTGCATTGCATCTTCTTTGACATGATCATTAACGCAAAAAATTATCCCGAGTACCAGTTTACGTGAGAAATTTGAAAAGCACAAATACACCTTTAGTGAGTCACAAACCCTAAGTAGAATACTAGAAAGTTGAGTCATTAGAGATTGCATATTCCCTCAATTATTTTTGTCTGTAAACATTCCTAAAAATGAAACTTCTAGGAAACTTGGGGGATTAGGGGGAAATGCCATTCCCACCCCCAAAAAACAAAAAAGATAAAAGGAAAAAAGAAGGGCGTTTTCAATAAATTATTGCCCTGTTTTGTTGAGCAAAAGAGAAATTTGTGATACTTGTGTAAATCTGATACAATCAAACCGGTCTTCTGCAGATATATGAAACTTATGTAAATGTTGCTTCTTTAGCACAGTTATTTCTCCCATAGGTTGTGGAACCGCAGGAAGGTTGGACTCCTTGAGGTGATAGAGCCCCATGTTTTCTGCATCCCCCATAAGTTTTTGTTGCATGATTTAGTGCTCTTGCTCCTAAGGAATTGTTAGTTTCAACCTACAACTCAAGAAGTACTAGACCAAACTCACATACCATATATGGTTTTGTCACATGTGAAGATGTGTGAAAATCCTTGTACATATGCCATATTAATTGTGATTTGTTTAGGTTGTTACTGGCATTTTATGACTTGCATACGGAAAAAATACTTCTAATCTAACAAAACAGTTTGAATTTGCTTCAGACAAGCGTGGCCACTGTAATGCTTGTTGTCCTTTTGTGTTGATCCAAGTTCTAACCCTGGAATATTGTCCTCTGATTAATAGGACCATGTGGTGACGGAAGAAACGGGACCAGTTCAGATTAATGCTTTTCAGATAATAGCTATGTCACCGAGTTTAGATCTGTCCAACTTATTTAAAAAAGAGGTATGATCATTTATGATGTGTAAAATTGGTAATATTATCTAAAATTTATACACTTTTAAATACATATACATATTTAAAACTAAAGTGGATGGTAGCGAAAAGCCCTAAACTCCGTAGTAATTTGGTTGCAGACGTTAAATAAGTAAATTTACAGCTTTTTATAATGCTGTTGCAGCCTTTTGAACCGTAGAATCTAATTTAACTATTCATTGTTGGGTGCTTACAGGGTGTTACGGAAAGAACAACGAGATTCATGTCCATGTATCCTGGCAAAGATATTATGCAGAAAATGGAAGAAACAGTCAAAGCCTTGGGGTTTCAAGTTGAGAGAAGGAATAGCAGGGTTTGTATTTGTATCTAAACGTAACTATTATAATTAGACAGAGTGCCTACAAGTAGATATAATAAAAAACTAATTTATCTCAATTTTTTAATGTGGTTCTACTTAAAATTGTAAATCATGTGTATCATGTCGATCCGAAGTGGAAGTGGAAGGGGAAGGGACATCTCTCTGTTGCAGCGGAGATGAGTGGAAATTCAAAGATACTCATAGGAATTAATTATTTAAGAATTCTTTTGTTCCAGGAAAGGAAATTGTTGCAAACTTGAGCTCCTTATGTTTACGAAGTCAGGTTTTCTATTATCATTTCATGTACCCATTTTGTTGGATAGCTACTAAACACTATCTGTGTTATATGATATCAGTTTTTTGTTAACTTTTAGCAATCGAGAGATGCGAAGGTTTACTACTCTCCATTTGGGCATAACTTTTTTTACAGAGATGGAAGGAAAAATATTTGGCTCGGGCCTCATTGTCCACATATAATCAACCTCAACACCTGGCTCTGACACCATGTTGAAAATTGAACGGGCTAGGAATTAAACCAAGGACCCCTGCCCACAGTTGGTTGGATAGTATACCACTAAATTTCATGACCATTTAATGACGAGCATCTTGATTGGATTGATATCAAGGTGTGGATTTCAACGTAAATTTCTACAAAGGAAATCTACCTTAATGTACCAGTATGTAGAATGTGATTTTAAACAATTACAGTGAGAAGGTCATTTTGCTTAGGGCCACTTTGACTAACTGTTAAGTTAAGGTGAATTTAAGAAACAGTGATGAGATTAATCACTAAGGAAAAGTAGGGATAAAGTATTAGGAAATTGAATATAAATATGTGATATCCCCACAACTAACCTTAATAGTATTACTATTTTGTGGATAGCAGTCCTTGGTAATTTGGGAGCTGCAAAAAATCAATGGATGGGAGCAAGTCCTGTTTTGAAAATGATTTCTGCTGCTTAGTGATGATTCTTAGAACATGTTGTAACAAAGCATAGACTTTTCCTTTGATTTGCAGAAGCTGCTAATTGAAACAAGCAACGTGGAATATATGGCATTTAATCTCTCTCTTTCCACCCTTTTGATGAGTGTACCCTTCTTCACATATGGATTTCTTGGCCAAGATCATTTTGTTTATGTAAGTATATGATCCCATTCTTTCATTGTATTATATGTTAGAACTATTCCCCCATTAGAATGTAGGTTTCCCACACCTCATCCTTTTAAATGCTCATTAGAATGTAGGTATGAGCCGCTATTATCCACGGACGCCATCTTAGCCTATCATTCTGCATTTAGATATCCTGTGACGTGTATTGTTGTTACTTTGCCCCTACCAAGTGTGCTTATGTCAATTTGATTTATATGCTACCTTATTATACCACACCAATTTTAAAACCAAAGGGGAAAATTCATTTTGGGTTTTCTTGGACATGGTGAAATTATCCAAGAGGGTGTTAAACTTTGGAATGGTATGAAGAAGTTCATCTAAGGTAGTGTGGTAAGACTCATTTGTCTGGTAAAAACTTGAAGACGTGTCACATACTCTAGAGGGAAAGAATGTGTTAGTGAAGCAATGTCTTCCTAGCCAAGGCATCACTGACAACACTTTAACACATGCCCTTGCCTACTAAAGTATACGACACTACTGGATACCATACATCAATGATTAGAAGAGCCTTGACTAGAAAGTTATTTGCAAGTCCTCCCCAAGGATTTTACATTCCTTCTAATTCTGATCTACAATCGTTGTTCAGTTCAGATCTTGTGAATATCAAGAAGCAACACTGCCAAGAAGAAACATAGAACGTGAGAAATGAGTCTTCCCAAAATATCTTAAAAAGAAGGGAACGACGTATCTTAGGAAGAATACAATATTGAGACTAACTCGTCGTATGGTGAGCTGGTACATTAACAATTAGTATTGGTCCCTAAGAGAAATGTAACTCTGAAATTCACAAGTGGTTATACTGCTTGTATAGACTGCTATTGTTTGTTAAAGGTTTTTTTTTCTGAAAACAAGAGATTCTTGTTTTCCTCATAGTATAGGGTATAGGATTGTCAAGATCAGTACAATCTGCGGCCTAATTGCATTTGAAAACTTATAGTATTTTCCCTGTTATCGATTGCAATGGAATGGAAAATTTCTTTCTTCAAAGAAGATGCATTTGTATTGTAAGGAAAAAGTTGCAGTTTTCACTTTTCTTGGTTTGTTTTCTTAAGGGTTTGTATTTGTATCTAAACGTAACTATTATAATTAGACAGAGTGCCTACAAGTAGAAATAATAAAAAACTAATTTTCTCAAAATTTTAATGTGGTTCTACTTAAAATTGTACATCATGTGTATCATGTCGATCCGAAGTGGAAGTGGAAGGGGAAGGGACATCTCTCTGTTGTAGCGAAGATGAGTTGAAATTCAAAGATACTCATAGGAATTAATTATTTAAGAATTATTTTGTTCCAGGAAAGGAAATTGTTGCAAACTTGAGCTCCTTATGTTTACGAAGTCAGGTTTTCTATTATCATTTCATGTACCCATTTTGTTGGATAGCTAGTAAACACTATCTGTGTTATATGATATCAGTTTTTTGTTAACTTTTAGCAATTGAGAGATGTGAAGATTTACTACTCTCCATTTGGGCATAACTTGTTTTACATATATGGAAGGAAAATTATTTGGCTCGGGCCTCAACGTCCACATATAATCAACCTCAACACCTGGCTCTGACACCATGTTGAAAATTGAACGAGCTAGGAATTAAACCGAGGACCCCTGCCCACAGCTGGTAGGATAGTCTACCACTAAATTTCATTACCATTTAATGACGAGCATCTTGATTGGATTGATATCAAGGTGTGGATTTCAGCGTAAATTTCTACAAAGGAAATCTACCTTAATGTACCAGTATGTAGAATGTGATTTTAAACAATTACAATGAGAAGGTCATTTTGATTAGTGCCAATTTGACTAACTGTTAAGTTAAGGTGAATTTAAGAAACAGTGATGAGATTAATCACTAAGGCAAAGTAGGGATAAAGTATTAGGAAATTGAATATAAATATGTGATATCCCCACAACTAACCTTAATAGTATTACTATTTTGTGGATAGCAGGCCTTGGGAATTTGGGAGCTGCAAAAAATCAATGGATGGGAGCAAGTCCTATTTTGAAAATGATTTCTGCTGCTTAGTGATGATTCTTAGAACATGTTGTAACAAAGCATAGAATTTTCCTTTGATTTGCAGAAGCTGCTAATTGAAACAAGCAGCGTGGAATATATGGCATTTAATCTCTCTCTTTCCACCCTTTTGATGAGTGTATTCTTCTTCACATATGGATTTCTTGGCCAAGATTGTTTTGTTTATGTAAGTATATGATCCCATTCTTTCATTGTATTATGTGTTAGAACTATTTCCCCATTAGAATGTAGGTTTCCCACACCTCATCCTTTTCAATGCTCATTAAAATGTAGGTATGAGCCGCTATTATCCACCGATGCCATCTCAGCCTATCATTCTGTATTTAGATATCCTGTGACGTGTATTGTTGTTAATTTGACCCCTACCAAGTGTGCTTATGTCAATTTGATTTATATGCTACCTTATTATACCACACCAATTTTAAAACCAAAGGGGAAAATTCGTTTTGGGTTTTCTTGGACATGGTGAAATTATCCAAGAGGGTGTTAAACTCTCAAATGGTATGAAGAAGTTCATCTAAGGTAGTGTGGTAGTGACTCATTTGTCTGGTAAAAACTTGAAGATGTGTCACATACTCTAGAGGGAAAGAATGTGTTAGTGAAGCAATGTCTTCCTAGCCAAGGCATCACTGACAACACTTTAACACATACCCTTGTCTACTAAAGTATACGACACTACTGGATACCATACATCAATGATTAGAAGAGCCTTGACTAGAAAGTTATTTGCAAGTCCTCCCCAAGGATTTTACATTCCTTCTAATTATGATCTACAATCGTTGTTTGGTTCAGATCTTGTGAATATCAAGAAGCAACACTGTCAAGAAGAAACATAGAACGTGAGAAATGAGTCTTCCCAAAATATATTAAAAAGAAGGGAACGACGTATCTTAGGAAGAATACAATATTGAGACTAACTCGTCGTATGGTGAGCTAGTACATTAATAATTAGTATTGGTCCCTAAGAGAAATGTAACTCTGAAATTCACAAGTGGTTATACTGCTTGTATAGACTGCTATTGTTTGTTAGAGGTTTTGTTTCTGGAAACAAGAGATTCTTTTTTTCCTCATAGTATAGCGTATACGATTGTCAAGATCAGTACAATCTGCGGCCTAATTGCATTTGAAAACTTATAGTATTTTCTCTGTTACCGATTGCAATGGAATGGAAAATTTCTTTCTTCAAAGAAGATGAATCTGTATTGTAAGGAAAAAGTTGCAGTTTTAACTTTTCTTGGTTTGTTTTCTTATTATTTATGCACATCCCTCATATTGAGTTATGCTTATTTGTAATCTGTGAAGGAAACAACAAATGCTTATCTGTAATATGTAATGAGTAGTCCTTCTAAATCTGATCTACAGTACTTATTAGGTTCAGATCTTGTGAATGTAATTCACCAAGATATGAAGAAGAAACTCAGAACGGGAGAAACCAGTCTTTCCAATATGTCTTAGAAAGAAGGGAAGGGTATATCATATGAAGAATACAATATTGAGACCAATTTTTTGTATGGGGAGCTGGTACATTAACAATTAGTATTGGTCCCTAGGAGTATTGTAACTCTGAAATTCATTAGTATTTGTCCCTAGAAGAATTGTAAATCTGAATTTTTTTGAATGTGCTTGTATAGCTTGCTATAGTTTGTTAGAGGCTTTGTTTCCGAAAACAGGAGATTCTTAATTTTCTTAGAATATAGTATTGTCCAGATCGGTATAATATATGGCCTAGTTTGTATTTGAAAACTTATGGTCTTCTCTCTATTATTATGTTACTGATTTCTCTATATTGTAAGAAATATGTTACATTTTTCACTTTTCTTGGTGTTTTTCCTTAGTATTAGTGCACCTCCCTAATAATTACTTATGCTCATCCGTAATCCTGAATTTTAGACTGTTGTGAAGGAAAGAACAAATACCTACAAATATAAAAATATGGGAAAAGTATGTCTCATTATATGTATGTCTACTGATAGTAACAATATTTTGATAACAGGAGCCTCACAACCGCAGAATAAAGGATAATCCTATATCCGATAATCTGTAGCATTCTTCTCATCAGTTTGTATAAAATTGTATGCGACTGTTCCTACACTTGTTAAACATATGGCTCAAAAAAAGAATTTTTAGACTTTCTCTCCATGTAGAATGCCTAGATTTCATCCCTGTAGAATTCTTAGAGTTAGGAAAATTATGAATTGTTAGATGCCCTCTGCATGTAGAGTGGTTAGATTTCATCTCCGTAGAATTCTTAGATTTCCTCTTGTTGTCTGTTTATTTCATTTTAGTATTTTGTTTTCACATGAGCTTGTACTCTCTAATTTGATGTCTAAATGATGGACATATCATGGAATGCAAAATCCCTATTGTTCTTGTAAATTTTTTGCGTTCCTTTTTTTCGTATTAGAGAATTGTTTGATTGACTGGTTGTAAACTCTAACTCGATCCTGAAAAAAATTATGCATACTATCTGAAGTAGCTAGCTTCATTAATGTGTTTTTATGTGGTATGAGTTTTTTAATGTTTTTTTTATGTGGTCTGGATCTTTTTATGTAGTAAAGTCTTCAAATTCCGACTTCGACTCTTGGATAATTGAATGTCCGTCTGTTCTCTATTAGGCATATTTTTTTACACGAATAGTCAGCTCCTATGGCTCTTGGGAGGAGGCTCAGAGCTACAGTGGTTTTTCTCTTCAATTGCTAACAGGTTTTGGAGTGGGAGTCATCTCATTTACTGTAAGTTGATACCTTCCTTTGAAACAATCCAAATTATTGAAGGTTATTAATTTTTGGTCTCTGCATGTATATGGGAGGAAGGGATCAGTGTTATGTCTCTATGTATGTATCATGCATGTATTTATGCTTTTGTCAAGTTAAAATTATTGGTATGATAGGAATGTGATAGACAAGGTGTGACATAATCACTTTAGGTACCGATATACATCGCTGAAATAGCTCCCACGCACTTGTGAGGAAGCCTTGGCACAGTCACACGTGGTATTGAATAGCAAGACTAATTCATTATATGAAGAATCATTGAAACAAAATTGTGAATCTCTTTATTGACTAATTGTTGCCTTTTTAAAATAGTTCACTGTCACAGTTGGTATTATGCTGACATATTCATGTGGGCTATTCCTTGACTGGAGGCCTTTGGCAATCGCTGGTATGTACGCTTAGTAATTATAATTTTGCAGAGTCGGTTCATTTTCCTATCTTCAGATTCTTTTGAGAAATCGTCCTTCATACTGTTACCCAAAGTGTAGGTATTTCCCCTTGCACCTTCTTGATGCTTGGACTCTTTTTCATCCCAGAATCATTATATGAAGAATCATTGAAACAAAATTGTGAATCTCATTACTGATTAATTGTTGCCTTTTTAAAATAGTTCACTGTCACAGTTGGTATTATGCTGGCATATTCATGTGGGCTATTCCTTGACTGGAGGCCTTTGGCAATCGCTGGTATGTAGGCTTAGAAAGTATAATTTTGCAGAGTCGGTTCATTTTCCTATCTTTAGATTCTTTTGAGAAATCGTCATTCATATTGTTACCCAAAGTGTAGGTATTGCCCCTTGCACCTTCTTGATGCTTGGACTCTTTTTCATCCCAGAATCTCCAAGATGGCTGGTGAGTTTTATATGAGTGAGTTTTCTTCACCAAAGTCATCTGAAGTTCTCTAACATGTCAGTATTCAATGTGACAAGCTTAATGAAAACTTAATTGGGGAAGTCCTTGTTTATAATGCTGCAGGCCAAGACTGGAAATCAAGAGTTTGAAGCTTCATTGCAAACTTTCTGTGGCTGTGATACCGATATCTCCTGTGAAGTAGTTGAAGTCAAGGTTATAAAAAGATTTTGCTATAACATCTGTATTCCGTATTCTCATTCATTTCTAGTTTCTTGGACATATGCAAAAATAACTCTGCATGGTGATTTGGATCTCTGAAATTGTGTTTTTTGTTGAAATTGTGTGACTTTTAATAGTAGATGTTCTTTTTGAATATGGAATATCCTGATATAGGTGGAATGAAATGCAATAAGAGACCTTGGCTCAATCATGTGTGATCTGCATCTTAGACTAGGTTTTAACGTTTGCCACGTGCTTCGTATGGTTGAAGATGTTGCGTGTGTAAGAAGTTTATGCTTTCGGTTGTTAAACGGGCTCTGTTCCAGCAATTAGTTGTGTCGATATCGATTGCGAATTGGCTCTGAATCCAGAGCTTAAACTGGTTGGGAACTTGCAACGAATCCGGATCTTGTGCCCTATTTATACAGACCTAATGCATTGGCAGGGCAACGATTTACAGTACTAGAAGCCACCACTATTCCCAGAATGTATCATTCGACTGCAAACGTATTGCCTGATGGAAGGATTTTTGTTGGAGGCTCGAACACTCAAGTTGGTTACGTTTTCTTTGCAACGACGTTTCCAACCGAGCTTCATCTGGAAGCATACAACCCCTATTATTTGGATGAATCGTACAACACCTCGAGGCCTACTGTCGTTTCCCTATCTAATCAAGATTCTGTAACCTATGGGACAAGATTCATGGTTCAATTCACTGTTTCAAATTATGATGCCAACAATATTGATTTCAACATTTACAGTCCATCATTCATAACTCATGCGTATTCCATGAATCAGAGGCTGCTGATGCTTGCCTCAACAAGCCCAAAGCGAGTAAGAGGAGTATATATCGCTGTAGTTACAGCTCCTCCAAGCTCTATTGCAGCACCGCCAGGATACTACACGCTGTTCGTGGTAAACAATGGAATTTGGCCCATTTCCAAATGGATTCACTTGTCTTAGAGCATTATATTTACTGAATTTCTCGGTAGTCCACAAGATAACATTAAGTCGCAATAATAGTGACCATTTAATCATTTGAATTGTTCTTTACTGTAATAAAACAAAACAAGGAATAGCGAAGCTGTTTTCCAAAATTGTTTATTATTGTTTAATCATTTCTTACAATAAAACAAATGGCAAGATCAGCCAGACACTTTTCCAAAATAGTTTATTATTGAGTTTGATATGTTCAACATTCATACTTTTCCAAAATAGTTTATTATTGTGTTTGATAGGTTCAACATTCAGATTTTTGAAATGGTTTTACAGCTTTAAATTAATATGTTTATTTTATGTAACTGAGATGGTTAGAAAGAATGATTGTTATTATCTTAAGTTCAATTCATCATTTTTACTAGAAGTCTCATTTTTCACAGAGTTCTGCTTGCTTGAAATAAGAAAATCTATCCTTCTCATCAGCAATGCTTTTCATATTGCAATAGCCTGTCGCTTATTTTTACTACATTAATTGTCTTCTCAATTAAACTTCTACATGTTCTGATGAGTAAAATTATAATTCCTTTAGGTGAAAAATAAATTATTTGGATCATTTGGAGCCTCTGGCCTTTTGATTATTGAGGACAGAAGAAAATTGGTACTTTTATTTTGGTTTTACAGATATTAGAGGCCAGGGCATTGTTTTTAGAGGAGTCAAAGAAAATAAACAAGGCCAGATCAACCAATGCCGGAGGAAGCTTGGGCATTCCAGAAAGGAACATTCTCTTGATTCCTCCAAGAGCAGAAGTTTGAGCATTTTTCACCAGTTACAGACAGCAGCGAAAAGGCAGATTCTTTCAAGTCTGTATCTCTAGAAATAGTGGCACCAGAACTTGCCAATAACTCTGAAGGTGATTATCATATTTATAGGAAAAATGATTTGTATAATCACACAACATCCACTGAGGAAGTGGAGCATAATGACGAGGATGCAGATGTAGATAATTGCCTGCAGGCACAACTAGGTAAAAGTGATGCATCTGTACATTCTGCAACAGGGTTGTCTAATGAGGAGGATATTTCTTTTTGTGATATGGAAGATGAGGATGATACACTACTGCAAACAGATTCAGCGAATAATGGGTTCACCTAATTATAATCAATTGAAATGCAGACAAGATGGAACGATAAACAATACAGCTCCTTAGTAAAATATGCAAATGATAACACTCCAAAGGTTTTAAGGTTCACTTTGCACAGTTTCTCAAAACCTGATGGACTGAAGGCAATCCTGACTCTTGGAAGCGATGATGCTTGCAAGGGTAAACGAATACCTATGGTTTTGGCTAGAGATGTAATTATTGATAAATACTTTGTTTGCAATTGTTTCAATCATCTATTGATGGATTGGATGATAATGAATCGTGGCTGGTAGCTCATTGTATCATCTAAAACAATATCATGGGTACTGATATTGTCTTCAATTGTGTCAATTGATGTATGATGGATTGATAGTGGTTGGTTTGGCTACTTATCATACAGTGTCGAGAGTGTTCACTAATAATGTGTTATTACCTTGAATTATCAAATGTATATATATACTGAAATCTTTGCTTTTACTCTTCTTCATGTTCTTTTCTGTATTTATGAAGTGCAGGAAATGTCTTCAAATTTGTACCATTTTTGCCAAACCATACAGTGCTATCATGTCTACTCCTTGAACATGACTTCTGTTAATGTGAGAAGTTAAAACTATATAAACCATCGTCAAATGTTTGTTTTCCAAGCTGCTTTGACAACCTATGCTAGCACAATTATGAACTTTGGAACCACATGGACATCAAGTAATTCCAGATTATGACTACACATTGGCTTCTTTTCTTCATCAGATATATTTCTCCTCTGCAATGGCATGTTCATTGTATAATGTGATGTTAAAGTGTTAATTTTTTTATTTTTCAATACATTGAAGTGCTCCATTTTTTTTTGGTATTACTTGCAATCTCCCACTACTTCACTTCAATGTTACATTTTTTTTCCTCTCTTACTCGCTAACAACTACCTTATTGGCGTATTATTGCACCTTCCTTGAGACAATTGCTAGTTTAATAATCTAAAAACAATTTAAAAACAATTTAAAAACGAAATCATGATTCCGGTGAATGACTTGACATACAACTACCATTCTACATATAATATATATATATATATATATATATTTTTTTTAATGTTAAGGGATGGGAGCTGTGCAAAGATACCTCCACTCAACACCATCCAGTGAATGATCAGACACGCAACAACCCCTTAACATGGGTTCGACATATTTTTCAATTTTCAGCTGACTCATTGACCTCTAAAGTAGCTTAATTCAATACCATCATGGTCGACCAATACGACAAAAAGAATCACAATTATACTAAAGGTATGGTATTACCCATGTGATATGTTTTAATTGTCTCGTGAACTAACATGTGAATGATGTGATAGGTTTCTTTTTTCTTTTACTAACATGTGAAGTACTCAACTCTTTAACATCATCCATTATCTTTATGTTTACAATTTTTTATTTCTATGGTTACCTAACACAATGAAACGAATATTTTAATAAAATAAAGTCCTTCTTATCTTTTATTTAAAGTAGTTATGGGAAAATATTGGTTATACTACAGTAATAAAATAACCATTCAACATCATCTACTATCTTTATTTAAAATAAAAATTATTTTTATGGTCATCCACATAGATATGGTTTTGTAAGCACATATGAGTATAGCCATAGTTTGTAGCATATCCATTATATGGTTAGAAATTAGTAGTTTTAAGAACATTGTATTCGACATGATTTGGGTAGGAACTAAGAAAACAAGTTGATTAATATGGAGTAAAGAAAAAATGGGACCTAGTTGTTTTATTTTTTGGCGGTTAAGTTGGTTGTGGTTTATTGCCTTTCTAAGAACCAGTTCCTTCGATATATTTCTCATTCCGAGATGAGGCACCGTGTCTTTTGATTTGTGCAGATCCTACACGTCGTCTCGATTGTAGTTTCGATTAGACACAGGGATTGCAACTGGATTCAACATAAATTTCTCTGGGTAGAAAAACGTTTTGGGTACTACTAAAATCTCACTATCAGTGCCACGATCATCCATACTTCCATATTCTCAATTGGATTTGGCCTAGAATCAGAATCTTCGCTTTCTTTGTTGTATAGGAGGTCATCAACCCTCGCTTGAGTTTCAAGACCACAGTGCACCATATCTTGTTTCTGACATTTTTGTCCTCCATAGTAAGATCGGAAATCCTTCTTTATGACCAGGTGGCTTTTCCTGGAATAGCGTTGGGATCTCCATTAATTCTCGTTTGCAACAAGTGACCTCTCTCAATATTGGCACATAATATATATTTATTCTCCATTTTTTTTTGGCTCACTTCAATGTTACACTTTTTTTTCTCACTTACCCGCTAACAACTACCTTAACGGCGTATTATTGCACCTTCCTTGGGGCAGTTGCTAGTTTTATGTTTTATAGAATTAACTTGATTTGATATGGATACGGCTGGAGGAAGTAACTACTACATCGATGGAGTGGGCTATTATATCTCCAATGTTGGAATTTGAGAGCTTAAAGACTAAATGGGCAAACAATTTTCCAAAAATTATTCTTGAGTTTGAGGAATTTCTATAAGCTATCATTAAAGTTTTTGTTAGTTTTTTTCAGAGGTTGAACTTTGAAACCCATTCCCAAATCCAAATTTTAATTGCAGGTAATATGGATGATGGTGGGTGTATATTGCATAATGTTGGTGGGTGTCAATTATTGGTTTGTGTTATTTTTGGTAAGTAATTTTGTGAAAATTTTGTTAAGTATATAATAAAAACTAATTTCTTCATTGCTTAAATTCTTTATTAATTTGTTTTTAATGAAAAAATCCTTCTCATGATTTAAGTGTAACTCATTTAATGAAATGTTATGTGACACAAGAGATAAAAGCTCAAAGAGTAAAACAAATTAGTTTGAAAGATAAAGATGAAATGAAATTCCAACCTGCTCTCTACCATTTGCACCCAGGGCATATAAAAAATATTTTTATAAATAAAATAGACAAAGTTTATGGCAATTTATGATTTGAAGTAAATATTTTAATTATATGACAAAGTTCTATAGGCTTTTGTAAAGTGAATATTTCACCTTTTAATAAAAAACTTAATAACACTATTTAAAGGCTTATTCATTGGGTTTCACATTTTAGATTAGATTAGAGATTTGAATCTCATAGATCTTGGCTAGTTTTAACCCTATGTCTATCTTCAAACTTAAATAAGCATTAAAACATTGTGTTGTTACAAGTGTGGTTTGTTTGTGGATAAAATACACATTTACAATTTTATAACATAAATAAATTAATTAATTAATCCAAACTTGGAAATTAAGGGTATTTTTAATACATTAATCCACACTCAAACCCTTAATTCTATTACTAAAACATCTTAAAAACATATCTAAATTTAACTATTGAATATCAACTAAGTTATAATTGGAAACTATTCATAGTTGGTGTGCAAGGAGTAATTAGAGTCACCTTGGAACTAACAAATCATGTTTATAAAGAGATTCCATCAAATCGTAGGTTCTTCTAGAGTAAGATGACTTCTACAGGAATCCTAGAATATTATGGGATATTATTCCCATAATATTTATAAACTGGTGAAGAACAAGCTTATGGATCAAAGATCCTTATTTATATAGGATAATTATAGATTTCCTAATCTATAACAGACTCGAAGGGTCGTTTATAAGAACATCATCAACACATCAACGCAGGGTCATAAGTCCACCCTGTGGCTACCCTAGGTTGTACAAAAACTCGATTTGTTACACTCGATCACTTTACAAGTCACGGGATTGAAGCCCTTTGTCTTTAATCTAATTTATCGAATCATGGATCCCTTAATTACAATCCACTAGTAGAATTTAAACAATACGAAATTAATCCAAATCTATAACTGTTGATACGCTAGCTATTACATTTATTCATTATGGCAAAGGAATTGACGTTTGGGAAAAGTCCACATCATGGCCACCAAACTATGTTATAAACTTTCGATTATAGCTTTTAAACACTCACAGTATAATTAAAATGCAATCATTAAATAGAGGTAGGGCCTTGTTTTTCAATTATGTTAGATCTCATCTCTTACCGAGATTGCGGGATCGAGTCCCCTATCTATATGGGTTAAACACTTAAACATTAAAATAATGTGTTTAGAATCGTAAGTGTAAAACACAAACAAGATGGTTGTAAGTCTTTTCCATAAGCTATCATCGCAACACTTGTCAACCAACATGTACTACAAACTTAATATAGAGGTATTAAAATGAAAAATATGTTCTCTTTCCACAACCGTAAGACCATCTACGATGGCAGTTGAGGTTCTCATTACTATCCACATAAACAATTACATACATCAAATTCAAACAACGTTGGTTAAAAACCATCCGAAGTCGGCTCCCAATACTCTAAACTATTGAAAGTATGTACCTGAATATATATTTATGCATGCATACAAAGTGGTTATAAGACCATTTGTAACACCCCGGTTTTGACTCCGTTTGCATTAAATGTATATGATGTTTATATTGTAATTAATCATGGTGTGGAGCTAAAGGCGAAAGCCCCACCATTGATTTGTTGTTTTATGTTTCGGCGATTAAAATCGATGTCGATGGTATTTCGTGCTAGCCATGGCACATTATAATTTTGGACATCATGTAAATATGCAATTTAATTAAATACCCACAACCAACTATGTCAATGCAACATTAAAAGAGATGGGGGCATGATTTCCTAAGGACAAGAGGGGAGACATATTCAAACCTTTGGGTTGAACGGGGAAAAGCCAAATGTCAAAGGGAGAACCCATCAAACTGTCAACTACCCATTTGTCTTTGGTGCCCAATCATTTAATTCTTCTAGAAATTGGTTGGGTTAGTTATTGTATGAGAATGGGCAAGGTATGGGGGTCAGAAATTCGAATTTGGGGAAGCACCCATTTTTAAAAAATGTTTTTTTTATACTTATGGACCAAGTAAATGCCCAAAACGGCTGCCCATTCCCTCATGCATCCACGTTGTTGTCTTCCCCAAAAATGTTGCCCATTCCCTCATGCATCTGACTAGCTTAATATTAAAAGAAGCAAACCACTTATCTTTTTGTGGTGGCTACCAGAATCTTTCATGACCTCTGCCAACGAGACCTGCAAAACATCAATGGGTTGGGTCAGTAAAAGACTCTGCAACTTTTTAAGAGAGATTTTAACGATTCTGTTGAAATAGGGTTGAGTGCATCTTACCTTGGAATTTGAGAACACGGGCCTGGGAGGAGGCGACCCTGGCGCCTTCCTCTCAAGTCCTAAGACCTGCATTGTAAAACTCGATTACTGTTAGTACACTTTGATTATTCATATTTTCAAAACAAGATTTAATAAAACCATAGTGTTGGAAATTCTTACCTCGGCATGGGCATTGAGGGCCAGGGGTCTGCTCATCCTAACACCCTTATCCCTCCATAGCCTACAGAAACAAACATGTCAGTAAAATCAAAGAAAACAATTGTGAAAGAAAATCCATTTGCAGACAAGGGTACAGTCGCTTTTAATTTGGAAAAGGTTGTTCATGGCATTGGAAGCCTCGGGTAGATGTCGAAACTCCAGTTTGGATAGCATTTCGCTAGGATAGATGGAAAAGCGATGGCTACCACAGAGAAACCATGTTTAAAACACCATTAACCCTGTGAAAATTGAGTTGAGCAGCACAAGGAACAGAGCTCGAACTTCAACCAACTTCCAACAAGTAAAACAATCAAAGTGCAAAGACTAGACAACGTAAAGACTTCTAAAACCCTTACAAACTCAGGTAAATCTCACCATCCATGTGTAAAGTAGGGATCACATCCCTTATTGCCTCGTGGGTCTTGGCTGTGCTACCAAGACATGTTTATTGTCAACCAGAGGACAACATTAATATCATGACAAAAATCATTTACAAAGAAATCATTATGAATCCAAATCATGGACCACGTATTAAAAACCCATCATATAACCTATGTCTTGGATCATCATATATATATATACATGTTATACAAGCATATCATATGCCAAGTCAACCTTTGCGTTGGAACTCCATAGTATAAACATTCACCTTTATGATTTAAACCTTTGTAATGTGGTTGGGATCTAATGCCATCGTGGGTCATGGTTAGACCCACACCTTTCCAAGGTATGTCATAAAGCATGGTTATTTACAAAGGTCAATACCTTAGCAGTAGGTTAGGCTAAGGTATTGGGAGGGGTTTTATTTAGATTTTAACAATATACTAACAATAAAACATTAAAACCATAATCACATTAAAAACCTTGTTACTTGCATATGAGCCTAAAACCATGACAAGATCGTTAAGATAGTAACCACTTATACGCATAAAAGAAACTAAAGAGGTGCACTAAAACCAAAACTTGTAGGATCTGTAAAGAGTTACAGTAGAGTAAAAAACATGCAGTTCCATGCTAAGTACAAGTAGGTAAACTCTATTTTTATTCATGTTAAGAGATAACCATATGGGGCTCCATACTTTACAAACCCTACGCCTCTCATGCTTAGGGGAAAGTATTATTTACACAGTGTAACTATGACAAGACTAAGCCTTAATAGTAAGATATTTAATTGCAAAAATAAGTAAACAAGTACATCACCTGAAGGAGTGTGGCTGAAGGTTCCGGAAGGAACTGACCACCTTAAACATCAACAAATCGTGCCGTAAGCAGCAGGACAATAGATATTAAAACCAACAGTGATTTAAATATAGAATTCTGCTAAAGTAAATGTAAAAATAACACATGTATTTTTTTTATGTACAATTTTTAGGAGTGTTACACCTTGTTATAATTCTAAGGTTTTGTACATGGAAATTTATGCATGGTCTACTACATTACATTGCCATTTCTATGTTGATTCAAAAGTGCCCACAATGATGGGCATAGAAAAGAGAAGATCAATTAGTGATACACATTGGATTTCAAAAATGAATTTAAATTAACTATGCCTTGTAGAGTAGTGTTGATCCTTGTCGTAACTCAGGATCTCATCCAAAGTGTGGGGATTCATGTGATTGTACAAGTGCAATAAGTGCATAAAGAAGTAGTTCAATACATCTATATGCCCACGTATTTATGGGTGAAAGGTTGTATACATGTTGACTCTTGTTCTCTATCACGTGTCAAAGGGGTATCCAAAAATTTCTAATGAACTTAAGATGATGGTCAAATGTGATGTGATGAATTCAAAGTTAACACAAATTGATGTAAAAAAAATGCTTTGAATTGTATCATATGTAAAGTTGTTGAATTACAATGATAAACTATGACAAGAAAATTATATGGGAGGCAAGTTTTGGACAAAACCTTAAATGATTGGTTACAAAGTGTTGATTACTGGATCTTTACATGCATACAATAATAAAACTTATTGATTTGCTTTTGCATTTTAAAAGAAAAAATTGTTTTCCAAATTGAAGTTCATAATTTTTGTTAGTTGCTTGTGATTGTGGTTGATGGAAACAACATATGGAAATATATGCGAAGTGAACTATTTCCAATAGATATTCAACAAAGTTGTTGGTGTTAATAATTGTAGGTGTAAAAATATGAAGGTTTTAAACCATTGTTTTTTCTTTATACATTCGAGTATTTTCTTCCTATCTTTTGGATAGTATGCAGGTTCCTTTGGTATGCCATAAGCCATCTTTATACAATCAAGAAACTCTATATATGTCTTGTTTTTAGTATTTTTATATTTAATTGCTATTCATCCTTTCTACTCAGTGTACTATAGAGTATTCATAAATATAAATTATAAAGAAAAAAATCTGTTTTATTTTGTTTTGTTTTATTCATGAGAATAACCAAGAAAGTGGTGGGCCTTTACATCACCTAAATTTCCATACTGTAATTAATGTTGGTTACAATTTAATTTTAAGCTGGCATGTAGCTGCTCATTTGTTGATTATGTTTTCAAAATTTCTGATGATTATGAGCATAGTTTATAACAAAATGTAAACCTTTAAGCCACCACTATTAGCAAATTTGGCTTACGATAATAAGTTTATTTTTTGTTTGGTTGCTGGCTCCCTGATATTGAAACCAGGATTTTATTTTTTGCACTTTGTTTTCAGGTTTAAGTAGTGGTTAAATTGGACACTTATTTGCCTTCATTTTTTATTTTTTTCAGTGGTTATACAGTGCCAAAGCGTTGCCTCCCATCGTCAACATCAAAATGTTGTAATATATATTTTATTCAGTGGTTATACAGTGCCAAAGCGTTGCCTCCCATCGTCAACATCAAAATGTTGTAATATATGGGATTATGGTAGATTTGGCTAATAACTGTTTTTCTTCAGGTAGCTATATTGGAGCAATAGTGTGAGAAGATCCAATGGATTATTTTTTTTCCTGGTCTCTCACATCTACAGGGATTATAATGTGATTGATTGATCATTTATAAAAAAAATGTTGTGTATGCTTTTGAGGTTTTTTTAATGAAAAGTTGTTGATTTCATCCCGTTGCTAAAGGTTTTGTGAAGGCATTTTTGCTGTTATATAGTTAAGATTTTTAGTTTTAAGTTCCCATGTTTTTAAATTCTGATTCTGAATTGTGAAGTCCAGTGTCTTTTTTGTTTTCGGGACACTGACTTTTTATTGCTCATTGTGTATGGTTTTGTTCAGAATCTGGTTTGTGGGAATCTTAACTCATTAATTGGCTTCTAATCCCTTGAGGTGTTGAGTTGTATGAAGGTATTTATTGTGAGAATCTTGGAGGCCATGTGAATGCATACAAGAGTCAGACTAGGATTTGACCCTTAAATCCCATTAGGTTGACCAATAGGCTCCCAAACCTAACCAAACAGTCAGGAATCCATGTTTGAATAGGTAAGAAGCATGCTTGGTTCATAAATGAGGGAAGACAAGCATGAGAGAGCTCATGGGTGATTAGGAGAGTCCCTGTTAGCCAAATAAATGACCAAGGAGACCACAAAATAGCCACATTCACACACTAGTGCCCCTAGTCAAAGCTGGAAGTGGTTTGCAATTAATGCAGCAATCTAAAATATCAGAATGATTAAACTAGAGCGTCTATAACCTGAGTTAGACCATAGAACATAAGCACAAGGCAAATGATTATGTCTCCTAGGTAAATCATTAAGGTATTAAAGTAGATTATTGCTGGGACACTTACAAACTCAATTTTGTGTAAACAAACTTTTTTTTAATGTTATTGTAACTTTGTTTTCATCTTTAAATATTTTTTTAGAAAAGAATTTGTTATTTTTACATTGGATGTAGAGATGTGTCCACATTTAGGTTGAGCATCTCCATTAACATGGACGTAATCATTATTGGGTGAAAGCATAAGTCCTTAGAGCCTCAATTTCCATTTCTGAAGGGAGTTGGCTAATCTCTAGACCATTTGCATTTTTTGAGGCAAGTTTGGCGTGAATCTCTTAACACGATTTGTTGTTGAAAATAAAATTTCGAGAGTTAAAATTGCAATTTTTAGTGCAGAAATGGATTAGGATCGTGGATTAACTTTGAGACATCCAGTTTATGCAATTCCAATCACTAAAAACTACCTTTAAACAATTTCCACCAAATTTTAACCAAAAAAATCACCAAATTTAAAAAAAAAAATTCACAAATTTAAAAAAAAAATTCACCAAATTTTAGCTAAATGCAAATGGTCTGAAATTTAGCTTACTCATGGCCAAAAAATTCACCAAATTTTAGCTAAATGCAAATGGTCTGAAATTTAGCTTACTCATGGCCAAACCACTCGAAGCATTTATTTAAAGTTGACTGATTGACTACAATAGAATACTCGAAGTGGGTCTAATTCTCGATCATTTGCCACGTAGTATTCACCATTATTGGCTGAAAGCATAAAATCTTTATTGTTTCCATTCTAATTAACGGATTTGTCTAAACATCATGAAAATTTGGATTTTTCCGATATAAATAAAAACGGAATTTGGAAAAATGGTCGAAATCGTTTAATTTATTTAAATGTGTTTGGTTGCTAAAAAGTGAGTTAAATGCTTTTTTTTATGTTTTGGAAACTGTTTTTGAGATACTTTGGTGAAATTGTAATAAAAAATGTTGGAATTACGTTGTTCGATTTACATAATTTGTGGCTCCTAATTTACATAAATAATAATAAAAATAGAATTAAAAAATATTTTAAAAATATAATATAAAAAATAAAATCCAAAAAATTGTGGCGAGACTCCGTCAATTTAACCGAGAAGGTCAAAGGATTATATAATGCCACGTTTAACGTTTATGGCAGCCTTGACTGACTGTAATGAATGTTTCTGTGCTTCTTTTGGAAATTAATTTAAGATCAAATATTTTAGTTTACAAATATTGAAATATTAAAAAACCTTATGTTTCTTTAAAATTTTAAAACTTAATAAATTACACCCAAATTAAATTAAAACAATAACCATATTCACATTAAAACCATCCATTTCTATCTAATATTATATCCTTTCCCATATACTAAGATGGATAGTAAAGGAAACTCAAATTGTGCAATTTTTTTAAGATGCTGACTAGGGTTGATGTGAAGAAAGAGGTAAAAAACTTTTATGATTTAACAAGTAGATTTATTTCAGATTTTTCAACGAATGAATTTTTCTAAATTTAATATATTTATTTTATTTTTTTAAATTAAAAAAATTAGCATATATTTAAAAAGAATTAACATATATTTTTTTCAAAAAATTTAACATATTTTTTCAAAACATTTAACATAATTATATTTTAGATTTTTTAAAATTAAATAACTTTTCTCAATTAATAAATTTATTCTAAATTTTGAAAATAAAATCATCCATTTGTATCTAATATTATATCCTTTCCCATATACTAAGATGAATATTAAAGGAAACTGAAATTGTGCAAATTTTTTTAAGATGCTGACTAGGGATGATGGAAAGAAAGAGGTAAATAACTTTTATAATTTAACATTTCAAATTTAGCTTAGATTTATTTTAGATTTTTAGAATAAATCTAAGCTAAATTAACTTGATTTGATATGGATACGGTGGGAGAATTTAACTACACCTACCAACACTTTGATTTTATGTTTTATAGAATTAACTTGATTTGATATGGATACTGCTGGAGGAAGTAACTACATCGGCGGAGTGGGCTATTCTCTCTTCAATGTTGGCATTTGAGGACGTTTTGTCTGCCCATTTTTTCTATCAAATATTTTTAAATATTTTGGGAGAACTTAATATTAAATGGGTAAACAATTTTCCAAAACTTATTGGTGAGTTTGAGGATTTTTTATAAGTTGTTATTAAAGTATTTGTTAGTTTTTCCAGAGGTTGAACTTTGAAATCCGTTCTCAAATCCAAATTTTAATTGCAGGTAATATGGATGATGGTGGGTGTATGTTGCATAATGTTGGTGGGTGTTAATTATTGGTTTGTGTTATTTTTGGTAAGTAATTTTGTTAAATTTTTGTTAATTATATAATAAAAACTAATTTCTTCATTGCTTAAATTCTTTAATAAAAATTTATTAATGAAAAAATTCCACTCTCATGATTGAAAGGTAACTCATTTAATGAAACTTATGTGACCGGAGAGATAAAAGCTCAAAAAGTAAAAAAAAATTAGTTTGAAAGATAAAGATGAAATGAAATTCCAACCCTGCTCTCTACCATTTGCACCCACCGGCTGTTTTGTCCAAAGAGCCAAAGTTTATGACAATTTAGAGTGTTTTTTTAAGTAATCTAAAAAATTGTTTTTATAAATAAAATAGACAAAGTTTATGGCAATTTATGATTTGAAGTAGATATTTTAATTATATGACCAAGTACTATAGGCTTTTGTAAAGTGAATATTTCACCTTTTAATAAAAAACTTAATAACAATATTTAAAGGCTTATTCATTGGGTTTCACATTTTAGATTAGATTAGTGATTTGAATCTCATAGATCTTGGCTAGTTTTAACCTTATATCTACCTTATTTCAAACTTAAATAAGCATTCAAACATTGTGTTGTTACAAGTATGGTTTGTTTGTGGAAAAAACATACATTTACAAGTTTATAACATAAATAAATTAATTAATTAATCCAAACGTGGAAATTAGGGGTATTTTTATACATTAATCCACACACAAACCCTTAATTCAATTACTAAAACATCTTAAAAACATTTCTAAGTTTAATTATTGAATGTTCCATAGTTGATGTGCAAGGAGTAACTAGAGTCATCTTGGAACGATCTCAACATCTTCAATCAAATCCTCAGCCCTAACTTATCTCCTTGTCACAATTCTAAGCTTTTGTACATGGAAATTTATGCATGGTCTTCTACATTACATTGTCATTTCAATGTTGATTCAAATGTCCCCACAATGATGGGCAAAGAAAAGAAAAGATTAATTAGTGCTACACGTTGGATTTCAAAAATGAATTTAAATTAACTATGCCATGTAGAGTTGTGTTGATCCTTGTTGGAACTCAGGATCTCATCCAAAGTCACGGGGACTTCACTTAGTGAACCTCTTACATAGCACGTGCGATCGTGGGATATTAAAGAATACCCTTAATTTCGAGAGATATTGACCCAAACTCTTTTTGTTGAAACCCCCTCCCAATACTTAAAACCTCCTCCCCACCCCTTTTTATACCTCAATCCTTATAAACCACCCTACCCTCCCCCACCTTAAACCCCTCATCCCCCCAATACCTGCAATATATTGGTTCGATTTTTTATAATTTTAAAACCCACAATATGAACTAACGTGATAGGATATTGGTCAACAAGTGAAGCCCCCGTGTCCAAAGTGCAGGAATTCATGTGATTGTACAAGTGCAATACCTGCATAAGAAGTAGTTCAATACTGCTATGCCCACGTATTTATGGGTGAACGATTGTGATGTGATGAATTCAAAGTTAACACGGATTGGTGTAAAGAAAATGCTTTGATTTGTATCATATGTAAAGTTGTTGAATTACAATGATAAACTATGACAAGGAAATTATATGGGAGGCAAGTTTTAGACAAAACTCTATTGGATCTTTACATGCATATAATAATAAAACTTATTGATTTGCTTTTGGTGAACTATTTCCAATAGATAATCAAAGTTGTAGGTGTTAATAATTGTACGTGTAAACAAATGAAGGATTTAAACAATTGATTTTTCTTTTTAACCATTGTAACCATGAAAATGTTAGGTAAGAGAACTCTACCTAGTGTGTGACAACTAAAGAGGATGTTGATGAGGTAAAGGTTCTCCACTAAATTGTGTTCATGGTCACTTTCTCCTTAAACAGTTGCTACGCTGTGAAGATGCAAGAGTGAACAAAGTAAGGGAGAGAATCACTATCTAGTTTTAAAATAGTAGAACATATTATTGAGCTTTTGATGAGTTGCATATCGCGCGTGCGATATGGAACTCTAAATTAGTTTTAAGATATATTTGGCCTAAAATTTGGGGTATCAATGTCATTTAAAGGTTTCAAGTACCAATGATGGGTCATGAGGGCTTAACCATGTTTAGTGGAGGAAACACATGTCTTAGTCCCTAAAGTAAGAACTTATAAATCTTAAGGGCCATCATCAAGGCCTCAAGCCACCGAAAAAACTCTTTCTAGGGGATATTTGGACTATGAATGGGGAATATACGGGTGCCATTTGAAGGTTTTGAACACTAGATATGGTATTCGAGAAATATACCAAGGTTGGATGAGGAATTTAAGGCCTTAGGATTTAATACAAGATTATACAACATAGTATGACACAAGATCCCCAAATGAGGCCTAAATTAAACATGCATGACCTCTTTACGTTATGTTTTTAATGGTTATACTAGACCTTTAAACTTTTAGCATCATAACATCATAACCACATGCAATAGGCTCACTGAAAGAAAGACAAGCACAACATGACAAGAGAACACACAGATTTTTCCTTAGGGAAACCACAAGGGAGAAAACCTTGCAAAACTTTCTCAATATAGATTACCAGAGTACAATGTCCAAAGAAAAAGGTCTCATAAGAGAGAGAGAGAGAGAGAGAGAGAGAGAGAGAGAGAGAGAGACCAAACCCTAGCATAAGATCCAAAAACACCAAAAATACTTCTCCTCTTCCTCTGTCCTTCCTCTTTCTCTCTCTTGCACAATACATGAACAAGTGCATGTGTAGAAATGAGGGAGGGAGCCTCCCTATTTATACTAATCACTTGACTGACCTAACTGGGCCGACCTACCTAGGAAAACTCAAAATAATATTTATAATAATCTTTTTTTGGTACACCCGACTTACAATGGAGGATTTACCTCATGATTTTTACATGGCCTTCTACATTAATGACATCTCCCGAAGGAGGAATAATAATAGCAATGTAAAGTACAAATAAAATATTCTTTGATGTTACATTATTTCAGCACTTTAGAGTATTATTGTTAAATCCAATTGTATATATGCATGCCATTATGAGGGTTTTTTCCTCTAAGGATGGGTCTTGGGGCCTTGACCACGATTTAGGGAAGAAATTTATCCCATGTACACCTAAAGCGAGGATGGGTGACATGAGCAAGGAAACAAACCACCACAAGGTACCTATTTAGGGGATATTTCATGTCTAATTAGGGAACTAGGTTCCACTATGAGGTTGAGTACCCACAATGGATCTAAAGGACATGCCCATGGTAATGGGAGGAAACTAGGTCCTTGGTTCATAAAAGTAAGTGGTTCATAAAATTACTTTATGTACAAGTCATTGTCAACATTTTCATGTTTTTAAAATTATTTATCGCAAAACGTTTCTCTTACAATTTGAAATAAAGTGAATAATTTTAAATTTTAAATTTCATTTGAAGTCACATCAATGTTTTCCCATTGGTCCCAATAAAAAATATGCTATAGCAATTTTGTTTACTATACTGATGACTTACTAATACCGAATGAATGCTCTACTCTACTCCTGGTATTACATATCCCCAGTGAATTTTTTTTCTTCCATAATACCTGCTTGAACCTATGGGAATTAAATAGGTTAGCGGGTGTTTCTGATGCTTAAGTAGAAGAGGACATTACACTCACCCCTATAAACCATAACTCTTTACAACTATAGTCCTTATCTTCTATTGCTTATACCAACAAAGATTCATTTTAAATTGAGGTCTACTAAGCACTTAGAGGGATAAAATCTCAAGTTATGGGTATCATTTGTTCTTGATGTCTAAAAAATTTAATAATAAATTTAATCCATCTTGGTGTTTGATAGATATCCATTTAACATGGATCTATCATGGTTTTAATTTGTTATAGCTTTTGTGTAAAATTTATAATTGATCCCACATGTTATCCAAAAGATTTTTATTTTTATTTTTTGTTGTTCTCATGTACGTTAAGTGGCAACATCTCAGTCATATCGGTTGTAGAGTACCTCACTATGTTTCCCTTTGTTTTTTCAACAGATAAAAACCATTTTCTTTCTATTTTAGGAATAAAAAAAATGAAAGTTACAACAACAGTATAACCAACTGAACAATTCCAAGATCTTTCATGCATATGGGATATTCAATCCATGAGGTCAAAACTTCCATCACCATCAAAACATTCACTACTGTAGTATGCCATCAGGTTCAACCAAATATAACCAACTATCTTAAACCCAAGGAATTCAAAAAACCCCATTCAGAACAAAAATTATGAAAGACTAATACAAACAATACCCCATCTAATCCATACACATTTTAATGATTTTGTCTAGTAACACCTTCAAACACCAAATAGCCTTCCAAAAATTCTTCTGCAAATAAGAATCCTTCTGATCCATGAACTACTTTCTTTCAAAGGAGATCAACCTCCTTATTGAAAATCATGAAGATATGTAATAATGAGATCTCAAGCAAAGATGCAATGAAATTTAAGATTCTATGAAAAGAATGAACCATCTGTAATAGTTGAAAATCGAAACTGCATTTTGACCATTCAATAATAACTTTTGAATCACCGAAGATTGTCAGAGAGACAATACCTTTTAAAAAAGAAAAATGAAGAGGCCCCCATAACACCAATAGTTCAACCTTTGTATTATTACCTTTCCCACTACCCATATAATTTGAAATAATGTTCTTTGTTGATCATAAGAATCATTCCACAACCACAATTTCTTACAAATGAAGCTCCATCAAAGAAACCGATAGTAGAAGAGAGTAATTTTTGGAGTAGAAACAAAATTGGGCAAAGATGGTTTCACTCCCTTTTAGAATTCTTTATAAAAAATAATATTCTTCATGCTACAAAAATGATGATTTAGAGAAGCATTATCAAAAATCATTTTGTTCCAAAAATGTGATCCACAAAATCAATATCCTGCGTACAAAAAACACAACAATTGGGGCCAGTTCAACCCTTATGCAATAAATTTTCCTAGGTCAACAACCGGTTCTCTAAAGCTAACCAGAAAAAACATTTTAGCTTTGTGGGAATATTCCACTTCCATAACTTACTAAACCACCATTTGATATCAAAATGGCCTTGTGAGGTGTTGGGCTACTTTTCAACGCTCTTGCGACCCATGTTCAACAACAACACAAAACCAACAAAACACCCAAAGTCATCTTGTTGAAAGAGCTCTGAATTCGAGAAAATGCCTTGGCTTATCAGGCCACAAAGAAGACAAGGAAGGCGGAAGAGCGCAAAATTCTCCTTAGGGAAAAGGACTAGGGTATTGAGGTGCGTAAACATAGTAGGATTGCACTAGGTGAATCCATCAAAGACGTCGTCGCTGAGTTCCCCCTGGAAGAAGGACAAGAAGATGCAGATATGACCGTAAAAGTAGTACACCTGTCTTGAATTGCTACAGACCTAAGAAGACAGGACGATGAGCTAAAGGCACAACAGATACCTAGCACACCTCCTGAGGTGCTTGAAGAGCGCAGGAAAACAACATTCAAGGCTATGGCAAGGATAACGCAAGGAGAAAAACTATGCACTGAGGCAGTTGAAGCCGTTCCCGCGACATTACTCCTGGAAGACAAAGCAGTGGAAAAGGTCAACGAAGATGCGCGACAGACTGATTTGAAAATTGCAGCGGTCAAGGCAGACATGAAAAAGTTGTCGCTTAAAGAGAAGGTTGCAAAGGCTGCTGAGATGAAGAAACTGTCGCAGGAAGTAAAAAATATCCACGACGAAGAGAAGAAAATATACGATGAAGTTGCAATGCAATAATCAGAAGCAGAGTGAATTACAGGGATTATTTAGCCCGTACAACAGAAGCTCCAAGTTATCACTTAGTCGTTGGAAGAAGGACCGTCGAAACATATCGGTTTCGACCGTGTGGAACATTTGACTAAGCAAGCTCAAGAAGTCAGAGAGGAAGTTTCTTGGGTGCAACAAATTTTGAAGGAATTTTAGGACAAGGTTGGTCCTGGGGCGCATCTTGTGCCATAGAATTAAATTTTCAAAGAGGCTGAAATTTTTCTTAGTGGCTAGGGACGAGCCACATGTGAGTGTTGGGGGCCTATTGGGCTAGGAAAAGTGCATAAGGAAGAACCTAAAGCACAAGCGCAAGAGGAAAAGCGGGTGCACGATGGGATACAAGCAGGTAAGGACAGAAAGGAAGCTGCGACAAGGAATGGTGCGACGAGGAAAGTGCACTCAGATTCGGTGGAAGATGTGGCAGGTAAAAGAGTTAAGACTAAGAAGTGGTAGGTCAGAAGATCGTAGGAGTCAGATTCGGCAGAAGACTAAAGGATGGGTTTTCACGGCTAGTTATGGCATGTACAAGCAGGTTGAAAGATGTTTTCGCGGCTAGTAATGGCCGTGATAAATGTAATGAAGGAATTCTGCGGCTAGTATGGCCTGTCATCAATATAGCAGAAGATACTTTGTAGCTACTTCTAAATGTAATAACTGAGTTGTACTCAGTTGACCCTGCGCGGTCTTGTAATATCTATAAATAGGAGGAACCCGCTCTGTATAAGGGTTAGCTTCATTAAGAGTTGGTAAGTGTAGAAGTATTGTAAAATATTAGAGAGGAGTATGATAGTAGTAGGTTGTTGAGTCACGGATCTGTAGCTGAGTGTGCAGATCATTTTGTAGAGTCATTCTGCAGCTGAGTGCACAAATAGTAGAGTAGAAGAGTCAATCCAGGTTGTGTGCGGATTAGTAAAAGTATATAGAAGAATAAACCAGAGAGAATGAGAGCAACATGAGTATGATCCAAAAGACGTATCTTAAAATAGTCTGTAAGTCACAGACTGCAAGGTTCTACCTATATTTCTCATGCTAGATGAAGAGCACCTTGGTGGTTTTCCCCAGAGGGGTTTCCATGTTATTTCCTATGTCAATGAATGATTGAGTGTTGTGTTGAATGTTTAACTGTTAATGTTGAATGTTTGATTACTCGCATTATTTATGGTTATTGTTTGAATGAATGCCACAATAATGATAGGCAGTGAATGAATGGATATCTAAGAATCGTTGAAGCATTGCGTATTAGTTCATGTTTAAACACTATCAAGTCATAATATGAGTCGCATCACGGTCATATACTATTAAGGAGTCATTTGCGTCGCACTATTGCACCAGTTGTTAAGTTGTTAAGGATAAGGCTATGTCACACACTGTTTGTGGCGCACTGTTGTGCCTCTGTTGAGTAGTGAAAGACTCCAACCCTCCATCTCTATCGAGCGCCTTGGTCGCACACCAAGGGACTATAATCCCTCGCCAAATACGGAAACATGGTTATGGCAGTTACACATTAAGATATCTCGGTGAGACTGTGCTTGCCTCGCAGGTGTTGCTGGTTGAGCTTTCTCTGTCGAGCCGATGTCTTTGGGTGTTTTGTTGGTTTTGTGTTGTTGTTGAACCTGGGTTGCGAGAGTGTTGAAAAGTAGCCCAACATGAGGTAACAATAGAAGCATAAGCATCTTTAGGTGAAATTTGATCCGTAGAAAGGCTCCAACTCAACATGGGTTTGTTAGGGAATTCGTTTAGACGAATATTATTAATAGTACTAAAGTAGCCATCCCAAGCCTTCACCCAAATCACAAGATTGCAACGAGTAGTGACCATTATGATTTAACCACAATGATCTTTTGATTTGTTCTAATGTAATAAATCCAAATTCATATAAGTATTCCAACATACATAAGGAAATAATGTAGTTTCCATTTTCTCCCGTAAAAGGATCAATACCAAGCAAAACATTTTTACCATCACCAATAACCCAAGAAATCCATTTACTGACCCAATGAATTTTTTTAATGAAACCATTCCATATAATAGACACTCCTTTAACATATTTTTGAGTGGATCTAAATCAACTAAGAATAGACGAACCCCTAAAATATTTTTCCTTAATCACCAAATTCCATATAATTCCATCAAAACGACCATGCCACATGCTTTTCATACATAAAGACATGTTAACCAAGTCAAATTTTTAATATCTTGCCCTGCAAAGGCTTTAGGCAAAGCAAATCTTTTCCAAGCAACCAGATGAAGCTTATGTTCTTTGCCATCTCAAGCCCATATAAAGTTGAAAAGTTTTTTCCTAATGAGATTGATAATGGTTTGAGGAAGCAAAACTAAACATTACCAGTAAACATGGAGGCTTGTAAGCACCACACAAAGTAGAGTAAGCCTGTCACTAAATGATAAATGCCTATAATCTCAATTCCCTATTCTTTTATCAATTTTATTCACCAACCACATCCAACTTCAGTCCTGTAGCTATTTGGTTTCAGAAAGTCTCCAAAATATGTAAAAACAGATTCTAGACTTTCCACTTTGAGTGGAAGGGAAATCATATTTGAGACAGATTGTCCTCCGAGACCCTATGTTGATAAAAAAGAGACTTTTCCAAGCTACTCTCCATATCTAAGATAGAATAGAAAACTGCTAAAATATCATGAAAAGTACACCATTCTTCCACAGTTCCCTTACCAAAATGAACCACATCATTGACAAAGAGTAGATGTGTAATGTGAAGGGTCAAGGCAATTTTTATGCCAAATAATTTACCTTTCAACTTTTCATATGAAATCATCCTGCTGAGGCCTTCAATAATCAATAAGAAAAGTAGGGGAGACATAGGACATCCCTGTCTAAGGCCTATGTAACTACTAAAAAATATTGTAGGAAATCCATTGACATGGACAACAAAATTAGCCAAATAAAAGAAATCTAAGATCCAATTAATAACCTCGACCGACAGTCCTATCTGCAAAAGGATAAGTCTAAGGAAAACACAGTTAAATTTGTCAATTTTTTTGACAAGGTCTATTTTCAGGATCAAGGAATTAAGTTCTTTAACTCTTATAGAATGTAGGGATTATTGGGAGACCCTAATGATATCCAAAATTTGTCGATTTGCAAGAAAATCAAATTGCTCCTTAGATACCAATTCCGACGGATTTGGTTTAATCCCATTAGCAATTATTTTTGTCACCATTTTATACACCAAATTACATAGAGCAATGGGTTGCAAATCGAAAAAAGTCTCATGTTTGTCCTTCTTAGGTTTAAGATAAATAAAAGTAGAATTTAGGGTTCCTGACATAACACCTTGAGACTTGGATATCTTAGCAACACTCAAGAGATCCCTCCCCGTGATATTGAAGAAAGAAATAAACAGTTCCATGGAATCTAGCCATTAGTCCTAGAGATTTTATCTTTATCAAATCTTCTCAAAACACTTTCCACTTCCTCCAAACTAATAGGTTTTCCAATATGCATACCTTCCTCTTTGGTGAAATAGGAAGAGTAATTACTTACCACTTTCATTTGATTTCCTATATACATCAGGGCAGGATCATTAAAATGGTTGTTGAAGAAATTGACAATAGCTTTCTCAATGTCCCTTTGAGTAGTGACCCATTCTCCACCATGTGAATTGATGTCCCATATAGAATTAATATTTCACTGATAGCTCGCATTTCTATAAAAAAATTTGGTATTGTCCCTAGAAGAAATCCACAAGGCCCTACTTTTTAATTTCCAAGCATCTTCCTCCATTTTCAACATATTACCTTTTTTTTGTTTTGAAGATCTATAAGACATTCCCTCTATTCACTATAAAATTTTCCTATCAAATTCCTAATCGTAATGTCATTTATTTTTCCTTCAATCTTAGAAATATTTTTTTTTGACTGAACCTCCTTGTCCTTAATCCATTTGGTAACATCCTTCTTTAAGTTTTTCAGCTTGAAAACCAAAAGTTCAATTGCATTTAATCCACTTAGAATCGACAATTTTTCCCAAAAGGATCAAACCATTAGACACAAATCTTCATCTTTCAACCAAGACTGAATGAATTTATAAGCAACATTTGAATAGACAATGTCTCCATCCAATTCCAAGGATATATGATTATGATATGAAATACTTGATAATATGGTCCATGATCTATATTTCAAGCGTGCTCCAATCAAGGATTTCAAAATTAAAAACCTATCATCATGTAACTCCTTTCATTCAAACTTAACCCGCAACACCCATATCTCCTATAACCATATACCCCTAAAATGTGACACCTAACCCCTAGCACCAAAAGTTCAAAATCTACTATCTCTAACTTTTTTATTCCAAGAAAAACAAATTGCATCTTGTTATTCATATAGAATCAAAGATACATATTCAAAAGCCAAGTCACAAAGTATGATTAATTTGTCCCAACCCCTTTGTATCTTTCTAGAATCTAAAAAATATCATAACATATAAAAAAATGAACTAGAATGGTCCGAATACATAGAAGAAAAGCAATGACCACAACATACCATCCAAATGCTAAAAAAAAGATCTAACTACAGTCACCTAGAAACACCTAGCCAAATATATCATGTCATTACATAAGTGATTACAAAATTAACAAACAACAAAATATATACAGGTGGAAGAAACATCAATAAGCTTGTAAAGTGTCTCTTGACTACACTTCTCCATCTAATATCTCCTTTAAAAATAGTAAGTCTTCAACAAGCACAAGAGCCTCTTTAGATAAACCATCTGCAATAGAATTCAATTGTTTATAAATGTGTATGCATGAGATAATATATATCCTTGATTGCAAGTCATGAATTATGTCCTTTCAATGATCCAAAATTACCACCTACAAATCTAACTCCCCATCAAACTAATCCACTATCAATGTAGAATCTCCTAGAATATGTAACTTTGTATAAGTCTTCTATCTACTTTGTATGCCTACTAACCCTTATATGTGAACCTAACACTATTCCTCTTTAATTCCTAATGATTATAGCCATTAACCCATACTGCAACATTGAGCAAAGATCTTTTGCAAAAAAACATGATACATAAAAAAAAACAATTATTACTTAATTATTATTTGAACAATTTTACTTAATCATTTTTTGAATGCATTCTTTTTCTGTGTTTTTTCCATAGGTAATAGCTCCCCATGTTTGGAAATTAATAATAATGAATTAATTACTAAGCAAATATAACATACCCATTACCCTCATTAGCCATTTGGGGTAGGGGTATAATTTTTTTTCTCTTAAATGTAAACTAGATGAGATATTACTCCCATAAAGGTAAAAACCTCAAAGCTTCCTTAGTGTACATACAATTTCACATCTATACAATAAAGATGTTAGCAACAAAAATAATCTAACGGTTGAACAATAAAAACCATTAGTAACATAAACCATGCATGTTTATGCATATAAGATTTTTTTTTGAAAGGAGGAATTTGCGATGATGGTTTTTAGTTTCTCGACAGTTTCAGACCCTGAAGCAGGTCTATCATCAGGAGAAGAAGCTTCTCCTGATGATAGACCTGTTTCAGGGTCTGAAACTGTCGAGAAACTAAAAACCATCATCGCAGATTCCTCCTTCCAAAACACTACGGTCGCAGAATAATATATAAGACTTATCTGTATTCTAATAATTCACATGCAAATAAAATCCAAGTATGCCACACCATAACAAGTACGATGATCTTGTTGAGAATGAATGTGAACTGTATTAAAATTGAGCTCACAGGAATCTATGAACCAAGGAAAAACTCACAAGAAGATTACACACACAATTTTACTCAAAATATGATATGAAACAGTGCAATAATGATTTGGAGTTGTATATGCTTTCATTAATCAAAAGTAAAAATGGATAATTAATCCAATGTAATACACTGGTATTAATAACCAGTCAATTCAAATACATGAGAGAGAAATTTGAATTGATTGACTCAATCTAACTGCATGGATAACATGATGTGTCTAAGTCACTATCGAAGCTTAACTGGATAGCTCCAGTTGTCTAAATCAGTGCCTCAGTCAGTTAGAATCAGTTAACTAGTCTAACTGAATGTGGTATGTGAAGAAAGGTGCCTTCCCACATGTAGTTAATTAATGACTGGCACTAACCGAATATAACTAGATGTAACTGACTCCTAACTAGGCTTGACTAGTCACCAACTAAACTCAACTGAAGGAGGTTGGTTCTGGCAGTCCCAGTGGCTCTTAAATTGTATGGATTGGTCTAGGAGGTGCCTAAACTGATGCATGAAAGTGTAGTAAATGGCAGTTAGCCTCAAATAGTGTTCCCCACACTCTAGTAACTGGTACATGTGGCCCAATTAGGCCATGTGGACCCTATGGTGCTAGTGACTCAAGAATGACTGAAAAAGACTCATATTTTAGGCATAATTGACTGATTTGGATAAGGGAGGATTATAATACTAACACCCCCCCTGAATGCTAACTTGGAAAATTTGTGGGCCTTGGTAACTAAGACCATAGGTCACCCATTTATAGCCAAAAGGAAAAAGTAATTGCTTAATATAGACAAGGAAACGGGGAAAACCCACATGGGAAAAAAATCCCCCCCTCAAACTAAGCAGGTAGAATCAGGATTCAAGTTGAAAACACTTGAGAAAATGTTGTTGCAACCTTCATCTCTATGGTGTAGCAAAGTGGCATGCATGTTGTTCTGTGGACAGGTATCTTGGGGTCTGACATGTAGACTTCTCCATCTTCTCCCAAAATGATGATAGAAGGAAGGAGGAATGTAACTTTCGCCTCTTTTTGGAAGAAAAGAGGTACGATCCACTTTTTTCTTTTGAGAGTAGTGTAGCTAATCAGGCCTTGCCATGCAGCATCTCACGGGGAGTTTGTTGCATCTATCTAAAGGAAGTGAGCTTGCATGACATATCACAAGTTTCTCTTTCTGAAACTGATTTCTTGTCCTCTTTGTGTCAGATGGATTTCCAGTCATCTTCCCAATTGCCCCAATAACCTTTGGTGCCCATTTGGGCTTAGAATTGGGAGTAGGAACTGGATTTGGATCTGAATCACCCTGAACTTCAATCTCATAAACCAATACAACTGAGTTTTATGCTTCTAATTCTGAAGTACTAGTGGAAACTACAAAAGGAGTAGATAGAATGTTTTTACCTCCCCTTTCAAGTGGCAACTGAGAGTGCACTAGATCTGAAAATGGCAGGAAGTGTGAGAATTCATATTCCTTGGAGGCATTATTTGCAACACCCATTGCTATGATTTTCCCAGTAGAGATATTTGTGATCTCCACTGAGCCAGGACCAAATATCACTTGCTTTGGAGGGCCAGTGTGAGTTATCTGGTATAGATATAACATATTTGCAGCTAAGGAGGGAACATAAACTACATCATTGAACTTTCCATGTTCAAACTTGATAGAACCCTTCCCTTTGGCTCAAATTTGACTGTCATCACCCATGTGAATGCTAGGACCATCAATAGACTGTAATGGAGAAAATGATTGTCTGGATGCAACCATATGATTGGAAGCTCCATAATCTATGAGGAAAGCATGTGTTTTTGAACAGCTAGCCTTCAGTGCATGCTATCTTTCCTTATTCTCTTCAGTATTTTCTCCATGGTCATCCCTCCTTGCACCAGTTGGTAGAGTGATGTTATTTTTCTCTAAGAGAAGATCCATTTGATCTATAATTCTCCTCATACAGGAGCTTTCTGGATGAAATACCCTTCCATAGTAAGAACAAAGGATATTTTCTTTTCCCTTCTTCTTGCTTCTCCTCAAACCTGAGGACTCATCTGAATACTCATTCTCCTTAGGAGGCTCATTCTTTTGCTTCCCCTTTCCATTCATAGCTTTGGATCCTCCAACAAATAGAGCTTGATATTTGGAATATCTGATGATCCCCATTTGGACAAGCTAGTCATGCTCAATGGTGAGAGACTCAATGAATGCATTGAGAGTTGGCATCTTCCAATTTGGTGTTGTGAGATTCCCAATATGAAAGGTTGATACAAAGGCTGAGTAATCTGCACCAAGTTTTGAGAGGATGGCAAGGATGAGTTGATCATCCTCCTTCTCAACTTTACATAGCTTCAACTGGAGCACCAGGTGCTTGAATTCGGTGAAGAAATCATTAAGAGTTTCGAAGTTTCCCGGGTGAAGAGAAATCAACTCATTCTCTAGCTGATAGATCCTTAGGTCATCTTGCTTATCAAATAGGGAAGCAAGTTGATCCCAAATTTCCTTAGGAGTCTTCAATCCAGTGATGTGGAAGAGAAGATCCTTAGAAATCGAAAGGCATAGAAATCCAAAAGCTTCATCAAGCTTATTCCAGTATTTTGCTTTGTCAACATAATGAATCAACTCTACCTCCATTTGCATTGTGACTCTGTAGAGTCCTTTGGAGCGAAGCTGAATCTCAATGTCCTCCTTCCATTGATGGTAGTTAAAAGGAGTGAGAGGATCCACAAAAGGAGCCATTATGCTGCTGTAGCGAATGTAGTGAAAGAGACTGAAAAACCTGCAAATCACAAGAGAACAGATAAAGTAAGGTCGACAACCCACACTTTTGGAGTTTTATTTACACCCAGCTTAGTTAATAAAGAAAGCTTTATCAACAATCACTTTTCCCAGGAATTATGTGGTAAACTCTCCACTTCTGGTGCAGAGTTGGAAGGAGAAATTATGCTCAATTTTTTTGTAGAAGGAGAAGTGCCTTGTCCT
This sequence comes from Pseudotsuga menziesii, assembly GCA_001517045.1. NCBI lineage: Eukaryota > Viridiplantae > Streptophyta > Pinopsida > Pinales > Pinaceae > Pseudotsuga > Pseudotsuga menziesii. The sequence goes on along the minus strand of LPNX010920522.1, from coordinate 36,582 downwards.
GCCGAGGCTCTGATACCATATTAAAATTGATCTCACAAGAATATATGAACCAAGGAAAAACTCACAAGAATATTACACAAGCAATTTTACTCAAAATATGATTTTAAATAGTGCAATAATGATTTGCAACTGTATATGCTTTCATTAATCAAAAGTAAAAATGGATAATTAATCCAATGTAATACACTGGTATTAATAACTAGTCAATTCGAATACATGAGAGAGAAATTTGAATTGACTGACTCAATCTAACTGCATGGATAACATGATGTGTCTAAGTCACTATCAGAGCTTAACTAGCTAGCTCCAGTTGTCTAAATCAGTGCCTCATTCAGTTAGAATCAGTTAACTAGTCTAACTAAATGTGGCAGGTGAGGAAATGCGCCTTCCCACATGCAGCTAATCAATGATTGGCACTAATTGAATATAATTGGATGTAATTGACTCCTAACTAGGATTGATTAGTCACCAACTAAACTCAACTGAAGGAGGTTGGTTCTGACACTCCTAGTGGCTCCTAAATTGTAGGGATTGGTCTAGGAGGTGCCTAAATTGATGCATGCAAGTGTAGTTTGCCTCAACTAGTGTTCCTCACACTCTAGTAACTGATACAAGTGGACGAATTAGACCATGTGGAACCAATGGTGCTAGTGATTCAATAATGACTGAAAAGACTCCTATTTTAGGTATAATTGACCAATTTGGACAAGGGAGGATTACAATCCTAACAAACTATAGAGATAAACTATTTTTTCATTGTTCTGAGTTTCTATGTGTATTTCAGGTATTTAAACAAGCTAAGTAACTTATGACCA
>LPNX010920522.1:20300-35705 GCA_001517045.1 Pseudotsuga menziesii | reverse complement strand
ATATTTATTATACATCATGACATTTCTAACTTAACACATTATTTAAGGGGTCACCATTACTGATAAAAGAACCATCTAGTGTTAACAAATTAATCCAAGACCACAAGGGTTCATAATTCCATTTTTAGGTACTTTGTATATTTAAGGGTATAGTAACTTACATGTATATTCATTCTTGATCACTTTAGAAGTTAACTACTTTATGTATCATAAATGGTAAGCATATACATAAAATGGGATAGAGTGGCATAGGTTTGTTTTTTTATATTGAATCATTTTTTAAGTGTATAATAGTAATTATTTACTAATAAATAAGAAGAAATGTTAATTTTTCTAATTTTAAGCAACATGAATATCATGAGACCTTATTTGATTTAGGCATGAGTACAATTAACATATTCTGTAAACAACATTTTTACAATTACATATGGATAAGTATAGTCAAATAATAATTAATATAAACAATTGTTGAGCTTGAATATTCCACCCAACTGTAGACATTTTGTCATCTTATATTCTTTCATCTTAGAGGCCACCCTTGAGCTGGGTAAGATATCCACTAGGGTAAAGAAACACATGAACTCTCTCATACCGTTCTCTTATCATAACTTAAATGTTATGTCCATGACCTCTTACTAGAATTTCTAGCAAACAGGTTGTTGAACACACACAATGACTTACTTCTTTTCAAATACAACCTTCTTGTTCATGTTATCATTAATTTGATTGCCATGCAGGTGACATGATTAGTATTAAGCTAGTTCTTTCCTTCCAAATTTAAATTCTTCAAACTAAACATTGTAGCCCTAGGCTATATTAAGCCACCTACTAGGATCTTGACTCATAACTATAGCAACATGACTTCCAATTTTAAATTCTTCAAACTAAACATTGTACCCCTAGGCTATATTAAGCCACCTACTAAGATCTTGACTCATAACTATAGCAACACGACTTCAATTTTCTTAAGTCTACTTTTTAAAACCAAATAACTCACAAGACCCTAAGCTTCAATGATAGAGCTAGGCCCTAACATTTTTAAGCCAAATAATGCACACGACCCTAAGCTTCAATGATAGAGTCGGGCCATGAAATTTTTAAAACATCAAAGCTTACTTCTTTCACTATGGGGCTAATCAAACTTGCATAATCTTGGTTCCTTAAACTATAAGCAAATGACAGGCCACTTCGTTCTTGATTAAAATCAACATTCTTTCTACTACAAAGAGAAAGGGCCTTCTCGACAAAAGATAATACAAAATAGCATGCTTAACAAGATAGAAAGGATAAAGCTATACACTCTTTACACCATGTGTAGGGTTTAATAATCTTTAGCATTCTATATACTAGCAATTGCCCCAAGAAGGTGCAATAATACGCTGATAGGTTGTTGTTGGAGAGGAAGAAAAGCCTAAAAAAGAAACTAAAAATGAGTTTGTACAAACCTGGAATTGTACCTTGAGAAAATTGACTACAAGTTTTGCACGGAAGGGAAATGAAGGGCCAGCTGTAAGAAGCAAGTTTTGCAGGGAATGGAAATGAACGACCAATTGTAAGAAGGTGTATCAGGATAAAATAAATAGTTACATGAATATTCACATCACAAATAAGCAACCAGTTTTCGATGGAGTCCATTACTGGAAAGTAGGATATGTTGGATTTCTTGTTTTTTATTTAATTTAGATGATTCCGCTTAAAGTAGATATAAAATATTCAAGAGACAAACTGCTCACGTCTAAGGAAAGTCACCCTCTAATTCAGAAGTTAGGCACCAGAGGGAAAATTGCTCACCTCATAATGCAAGGAGCCTCTAAAAACCAACTATTCAAGAATGCAATCTTCAACCTCATTGACTTCTCTTTTTTTAAACAAATGAGTGATAATTTCATTTAGTATTCTCAACAAACCACACACCAAAGAGAAAATTTCCAACCTAGGAGGCACACAAACTCTCTCATCCAAAAAAAGATATAAATCACTCACTTGGATGTGCAATCTATCACCTTAACCCAATGAATTACTCTCGAGATAAGCAAGCTCTCAACCTCAACAAATTGGTATCCTGGTAATTAAGCTCAATGTTTATGTTTTATAATTGTCTCTTGTTGACTTGGTTCATCATTATTTCACCTTAGCTTATAATTGTCTCTAGTTTCCTTGGTTCATCACTATTTCACCTTATAGCTTTTCATTTACTTGAAAACAAGTCATCTAGATCTATTTATGGATTATTGCACCAAAAAGTGACCTAGATCCATAGGATTTTGGTAAGGGTGGAAATCTAACCCCTTATAAAATCCGAGCAAGTCATTTCAAGTGACATGGTTTTCCCTAAATAAATATTCCCTAAAACATTCTACTATCAAATATGAGGTCAAATGAAATAACCTTGTTTTTCTTAAATATGAAGTGATTTCATCTTACATGGTTTCCCTTGACTAAATCTACCCTTAAAAACTATGCTACAAAAATGAGACTGATTTATGTTAACAAGAGCGACAAGGTTACAATGTCTCTGCTACATGATAATTTGGGGTTTGTAAATAGATACATTGATCTTGAAGGGATCTAAGCTAGAATTGTTTCTCAATCCACCATAAATTCATACATGAAGAGACCATGTCCCTCACAGAATTAATCACAATCAAATAATATATAAAGTATAAGAAATCATGCTCTTCCATTAGATCAACATTCATTATAACCAAATATATTTTTTTCCTGATTACTTATATGCTTTCTGAAATTGAAAATTTTAAAGGAAATGGCATATCTCACATGCGTTGTTTCTTATTGAAGAAAATATTAATTATGTTCATTTTTGCATATGTTGATGGAAACCATCCATTTGGGAGTTCTATACCCTAGACCCATATATTGTCTTGAAAATAAGATGTATAAAAAAATGAATTAACATCAAATAACAATAGTTCAAAGATGCATTTTAAACAACCATATACAACCACTTCACTTGTGCTAGGTGTGTCAAGTTTCAAGATTTTGAATGGACATGATATTGAGATATTGTTTTCCTCATCCCCATCTGAAATGTAGATCTCAAATCAAATTTTATGCAGATTAATAGTAGGTAAAAACCATGCCAGTTTAGAGGCATGAGGGTGAGATCACAACTTTCATGACCAAGTTCATAATGTTAAGGATTGTGCTACAGTGCTCCAAAAATGAAATGTAATGTACAGATTAAGGATCCATATCGAAATGCCCACACAAAGGTTATATATTGTAATGTGTGCTCTGGTGCAACCATGGTGAATACCAATTCTATTACTTGGCTGAACATTCTAAATCTAAACAATTCATGAGTGTGGCAGTGTGCACAAGTCTATAACACAAGTTGTTAAGAACTAAATGTTGGTCACATTCTCCCTATAGTGTGGCACTTTACCCCCTATATGGTGGTGTATTACACATTATTGATGTAGGCTTGGGTCTATTAGTGGGTCTATCAGTCATTATTGTACACCTATGTCTTCGATATATAGGAAGGAGATACTTTCATGTTAGTAAGCATTGTATATTAAAATAATATTTATTAATTTTGGAGGAAGAAAAAAAAACTACTTTTTTGTTTGTATTTTTGACATACCTTCCCGTGTTTTTACTCAAATTTCGATCGGGAGAGCTCGTAACGAGTACCCACTCGACATACTTTTGATGGACCCCGCTATCCCAAAAACAAGAAATACCTAGAAAAATAGAATGATGACATCATCATTCCATTTTTCCAGGTATTTCTTGTTTTTGGGATAGTGGGGTCCATCAAAATGTCATCATTCCATTTTTCCAGGTATTTCTTGTTTTTGGGATAGTGGGGTCCATCAAAAGTATGCTGAGTGGGTACTCGTTGGATGCAGAATTTAATTCCGCATCCAACGAGCTTTGTCGATTGAAATTTGAGTAAAAACACGGGGAGATATGTCGAAAATACAAACACAAAAAGTAGTTTTTTTTTATGATACCTATCCCCAAGTTTATATCAAAAAAATGTTTAAGGTCTATATGGTATTTCAAATTTAAAACAATTTCATTGGCTAACACATGATGACATGGAATTTGAATAAAAGTTAAAAGGCCCATTTTGAGTTGAAATTTCCTCTAATGTGAATTTCAATTTTTTTATTTATTTAAATTTTAGAAGATAGAAAGTAAATTTATAAAATAGAACTTTATACATGTGATGAAAACCATTTATAAGATTGATAAACATTTAATTAGTTATACTTATAAAACTATTAAATGGAATGATAAATATATTTAGATCAATTATTTAAAAATGGAAAATATATAGATTTTTAAATTTCTTTAACCTAAAAGGCATTGTTATAAGTTAAAAACAAAAATTAATTAATAATTGTGTTATTTAAGTTATTATATATATATTTTTATATATTTAAAATCTTTAATATTTAAAAGAAAAAGAAAATTAATGATTATTGTAAAATAAAATGAGAAAGTTTTAATGTGAATACAAATTTAATGTAAAACCTAAATAAATATATAGAAGAGAAAAAAAACTATTATGTAAAAAAATTGTAATATAAAATTTTGAAACAAAATTTATGGAAAGAAAAAGAGAAATATGTGAGAAAAGAAAACAATACTTTTATAAACCAATTATTATTAATTGAATATTTGTAAGTGTCCTGATACATTTACATAATTTTAATATTCATTAAAATTTTTATTTGGAATTTAATTGATTATCCTTGAATAATTCTCTTGAACTATAAAAACAAAATTAAAATATACATTTCAATCTTTAATAAATATAATTTATAATGTTTAATTATTTAAAATTAATTATTTTCATTACTGTTGTTGATGATGATGATGGTTAATGTCCACCGAGACCAAAATTTGGTCTATCGGACCTAAAGAGCTTGGAGAGAAGTGTCTCGAGCTCACTATAATTTTCTCATGTTAAAATGCTAGGAAGGTTGTGTTGATTCCTGAAAAATTCCCAGGTACCAGACAGTAGGGATTCTCCCCGGTAAACAATCCCAATCATATCGTCCACCTTTTGGTGTGGGGATTCCGTCTAGATCACGGTTCAGGCTGTCGTACATTAAATTCTTTAATCTTTTATTGGTTACGACTCAGTCCACCGTTTATATGATTTTTGTTTAAAAAATGAAATGCAGATGCCTAAGCTAAATGCATGTCTAATCTAAATCTAAATCTAAACTATTCTATCCCGGTCCATGAGCAAATTGAGAGTTCAGAGTAATATACTGTAAATGCTCATAAAGGTTTAACAATAGCCGTGCCAACACAATAATCACATTCACAGCAGAAAGACCACCAGATGTAGCTCTAATATAATTAAACCATTTATTACCTTGTCAACACAGACATTTATACAGACAACAGACATTCATGACCAAGGAAATAGTTCCAGAGGTTAGAACAATCTCACTGTATGATGTACAGAAGCAAGAAGAAATATTTCTACAGTATGCTTTCCACACATTTCGATTAAATCTTTGCACATGCCATTTGTTCCAGGGAAAGAGATCCTTCTTATTAGCAAAGAGATAGCTCTTTTAAAAAATAGTCCAGTGTTCTTTTCACCAGGGAAAAGTCATTCTATGGTGCTTTGCACCCCTATTTATACTATCTCTATTTGTCACCTAGGAGTTTCCCAGGATTCTTAATCACCCACCTAGATAGATAAAAAATGGTTTCATAAAACAAACAAAAATAAAGAATTATATGGGCCTTGCCCTACTAGAAATACACATGGCCAAATGTCTATCTAGTGCTCAATGAAGAGAAGATTCCAAATCTGTTGTCAACTCATTTTGATAAAGGATTTCACTCCCATCTCCCACAATTAAGTCCCTTGCTAGTTCACTGGCGAAATGGATGAAGGACCGTGAGATCTAAATCGACGGTGGACTTCAATTGTCATAGGGTATATTTCATAAGTAACATGCTTGTCAAGATTCTCTTCGACCGCGCTAGTTCACCCATCGAAATGGCTCATAACCATTTATCTAACCATATCTTCATTTGAACCGTTGAAAGATGTAGCCCTTTAACCAATTCCGTAGATTTCAAAATTTAATTTCCACGAGCAAGTTGAATCGACGAAATTTATCTCCACTGTAGATCTGGTTCCACCTTTGATCTTGGCCATTGAAAAATGCAGGTCCTATGCCACTCTGTTGATCTGAGAAATTTATTTCTCCTTGCATGTTAAAACAACGAAATTATTCAGAACCGTAAATCTTGACCTGCCATGAATCTCAGCCGTTGAAATATGAAACCTTTTCATGATTTCGCAATCGCCCATCCTAACTTGATGAACAATAATACCTGTAATATATAAAGAAACATCATGAGAGATATATCTGATCTGGAGACAACAATAATTCACAGTACTATATTCAATTTAATGATATGCATTGATTAAAAAGATACTAACCAACTCCCTGTCATGCAAGCAATTTTATCTAATTTAACCTTCGAGAGGAAAAATATCAATTTCCCCAATGGTTCATAGTCAAAAAACAAACAAATATTGAATAGCTCAGATCATCTCAAGGATGGATCGGGTTTGATTTGATTCCTTAGATTATCAGTCCTCGAAATTTTTTTTCCGCTTCTGCCCTTCTGATTTTGCCTTTTGCTGCGGGATCTTTCTAGACCATTGATCTTATGTAGAAAACTCTCTGAACTGTCGATCTGGCAGAAAGAGGAAATTGAGAACTCTAAATTTTCGTGACCAAATTTCTGTGTTTCCTCCTTCTTCTTTCTAATTCTTTTCTGAACCGTCGATATTTGTGGAAGCCTTTTTGGATCGTAGATTTGAGATTAAGCTATGGGTTGCAGAAATCAGAAAGCGGGGTTTCAACTTTCTTGAGGTCAACTTCTATATTTCTGCTTCTGCTTTTCCCTTTCCACTATTTCTTGATCGTTGATCTTGTGCGGAGTCCTCCATGACCGCCGAATCTCGCACCATAGAAAGCAAAAATAGGGATTCTAAACTCTTTCACGATCAAACCTTGATCTTTCCGCTTCTGCTTTTCTGCCTCCACTTTTTCGCTTTTCTGCTTCTGTCCTTCCGAAAAACGAAAATTAGAATATCAACTTGTTTCGAAGTTTAAAATTAAACTTTTTGCTTTCTCCTTTCTGTAAAGCGGAAAGCAGGTTTTCCAAATTCACAAAGCTCAAACTTGATATTTTCCACTTCTGCCATCTCTTTTCCACCTTTCCAAGCCGTCGATCTGTGTAGAAACCTTCTGGGTCGTCGACTCCCGATCTGTGAAAATCAGAAAATGAAACTGTAACTTTTCACAACCGAAACTTGATCTTTTCCACTTTCGCTATTTCCTGGATCATTGATCTATGTCGGAGCGATTCTTTGCTATTGATCTGAAATTGAAAGAGAAAATTATATGTAAGGCATATTTCCAAGGTCACGCCTAAGGATTTTTTGACAGAAATGACACTTCATGCTTAGGAAAGTCCTTCTGCTTGAGTTTCTAGGAAAGACTCGGTATGTAGGAGGGATAAACTGAGTTGGGCCACAAGTGTAAAAATAAAAATGGGAGGAGGGGCCCTAAAATGTAAAAAAATTGGGGAAGCAGTTGCAGCAGCAACAATTGACGACTAGCTGGTGAACATAGATATCTGAAAAAAACTTCTTTGAGCAACAAGATTGCCATATGGTACTATACTGCGCATGTTCAATGATTACTTACAAGCATTTCTCGATACTTCTTTAAACCTGATTGATTCAGGGATGCAACTTTCAAGCATTACATTTGATACCATTTCTTTGGGAGTAAGGAAACCAAGAGCTCAGTGTCTTGATAACTCTCATGGGGTCAAAGTATGAAGTTCATTTTACCCCCTGTCTTTAAGTTTCCACCAGACAAGACTCCATAGGATTGTAACAAAGTAAGACATATGTATTCATTTATTCCTCATTCCCATGCCATAAGCATTCTTTTGATGCTTTCTTTATGATTGAAAAAGTATTCTGAGTCTTCCTTGATTGCTTCTTTTACTTTGAGAATTTGGTACAGGTTCTTCCATCCACAATGTCCTGTTGTGTGAGTGACAAATTTGTTTGCTCAGCATGCTCACGAACGGAGAAGAACCTTGCTGATATTTGTTGTCTTGACAACCCTTTTGGTCTGATGATTTATTTCGTCAGCGTCATTTCTTTAATTGAAGACTGAATATTTAAGAAAAAATGACTTTTCAATCGAAGCCTTTTGGCCTCTTTGATTTGTAGCAATGGGATCATTTTCAATACCATACATTCGTCAGGCCTGCTTCCTTTCTGTGGGTCCATCATGATATGCTTCTTGAGACAGGTATTAATGTGAGAATGGAGGAAACCCCAAGATAGTACTCTGAACCTCATGAGTTTTGGTTATTTCATAGGGGTTATAATGATTCAAATGTGGGATTGAAGACTAGCTTACCTTTGCATCATCTGTCAATAGTTAAAGAATCTCATTATGATCTAACTTTACCATTTTCTCTTTCCCATAAGCAATTCCTGACATCCAAAGGTTTTGAGTTTATCTATATGCCTATATTTCCAAGCACCAAAAATTGAGCTAGTTTATTAAAAGCAAACAAACTAAGGCTATGAAATAAGGTGAAACCAACGAGAAAATAAACAAACTTGCAAAAAAACAATAAAAGCAAGTTTATTTATGTACAAGGGTTTCTAGATTCTAGGTAAAGTACTACTTGAAAACAAAACCAAGCTTCCTCATCTCCTTTTGGATCAAAGGCTCTAGTTTAGGGTGTATTTCTCCAAGTTTTTGTTGAAAAGGATTTTTTGTAGAATTACCTAAAATTTTTAGATCTTTTACATTTAACTCAACAACCCTTTTCAAACCTGAAGCTTCATCCCCAACAGTGTTATTCGTGCATTCTGCATCAAAATATAAAATCCAAAACATCTCATCTAAATCTACTATATTACAATCAATATCACCAGTCCATGAAAATCGAAGGAGACCAGATTGCCTATATGATTCCTGACTGACTTGTTTGGCATGATAATTTTCTGGTTCAAGCTCTAAAAAATGATTTCCCAAAACTGAAGATGAGAAGTTCACAGGTTCATTCTTCCCTTCTAACTGAGTTACATTATATTTATATGTGGTTCCCTCGGTATTTTAATTTGGTTTTGACTATTGTTGTATGGAAGCCACATGTGAGACCAGTCGGTTGCAAAGTAACCATTTAGTTTCGTTGACCTGTCCCTACTTAATATTAATCCATATGCTTCTAGTATATCAACCAACATGATATCTATGAATTGGAAAACTCTAGGGTCTGCAGATAATCAAATCAAAACATCTTTCATTTCCCCAATGACTTTAACAACAAATCTGTCTAGTTGAATTATCTGAGAGGGAGATGGTATGGGTTAACCATTAATCTTTTTACAAATTGAAAGTGGCATGACATTTGAGAAAGCCCCAGAATCTACCAAACAGTTATGCACGTTATGATTAAAAATTTCAAATGACAACAAAAAAGGTAAAGTTCGATATTTAGAATCCCCCCCAATGCTTGCTTCATTTACTCCACCATCATATTAAATGGCTTTTGGGATACTATTAGGTTGTGGATCGAAAGCTTCCAGAAGTTTCCTCCTTTCTTGAGGCATATTACATAGTTCAAATAGAGAGATATCTGCCTTTGGTTTCTTAATGTCTTCTATGATATCATACCCCATGCCCTGTTCTTTAGTAGTCTCTGTTTTATTTGCCAAAGTTTCCATAGGTTTATTAATTGTTGGGTTAGTTTCTCTCTTGCCTTTTGAATCAACCTTTTGTTGTGTTTGGGTAGTGCTGATAATTTTATCAAGTATTATTTTAGCTTCCTTTATTTAGGTAGCACTAAGATTTGATCCCCCACTAGTCCGTTACTTCTAGTTGTAACTTTAACTGATGACACTTGAATTTCCTCAGTAGGTTCATCTTCACTAAGCCCCAAAGTAGGTGCCCAATCCCATAATACCATAGTGGTTTCTTCATTTGTTTGTTCTAGCTCATTAGTTTGGGATTTCTCTTCTTCAGGATCTTCCAGCTGGGTATCTAACAATTGATTCATAACTAGAGTCATTGAATTAATCCACTGTGGGCAACTTTTTTTTAGAATGATGTTCTTGGTGAAAAGTACAAAAGTGATCCATGCCTACTTCATTAAAATTCAAAACAGTAGAATTATGCATTGGTGGTTGGGGCTGTTCACTTTCTTCCTTTTTTTTTATAATAAGGGTTGAATGGATTTCTATAAGAACTAACTCCCTTATCCTTTTCCAAGTCCACTACCTTGTTTGACAAATTCTGCACCATTTTCACCACAATTCCTATCTCATTAGAGTGTTCTTGTTTGGGCTTAGTTAACGACAAAGGCATTTTGCTTGTGGTATGTTTCAACTTAGGTTCTAGAGTATGCTTTGCTATACTATCCAAATCTGCCTCTATTTTCTTGTCCTCTTCATAGTTTTCTACCAATGTAAATTTACTAGACCTTTTTACAAACATTGCTATTGGTATATAAAGTGTTGTAGTATAATATTCTACTAGAGACTCTTCAACTGGTTTTATTGCAGCACTAGAACTATGCAATAAAGTGTTGAATCTATGATTTAAGTCTTGGACCTTTTCTTTATTTCCCATCCTCATTGACAATAATTATTTCATGAGACTAGTTACTGTTTTCTGGTTGCCAAATTTACTTAAGAATGCCTTTTCAAAACCATCCCAATTTACTATTGAATTAGCTTGCAAACTAAAGTACCATGAAAGTGCTTTAGGTTCAAAAGTATATTGAATTTTTTTGCAAACAACATCTTCATGTTCAACATTTAAGAGATTCAAAGACAGATAAAAAATCTGTAAATGATCTTTAGCAGAGACACCCTTTCCTGAATCAAATTTTGGTAATACCTTTTTTGGGTGCTTAGGTAAGTCATGCAATGGAGCAACCAAGTTGAGTGGCGTTCTTACTCTCCATGATGGTTGATTAACAACAACCATGATTTGAGGTGGATACTGTGGTGGAGATTGACTGGATACTGAAACTGCGGGGGATTCTGGATCTAATTGATCCAGAGGCCGAACAATTTCTTGGATGGATATATCTACCAGTTCTTCCAAATTTTCCACAAGAATTGAATCCTTAGTTTATGAGACTACTTTCTTGGAAGCTTTCCTTCTAGGTAACATGGGAATAACTTTCAAACCCCCAAATTTCTTGATGTATGATCTAGTATGTCTCATAAAATGATCTACTTCCTCAAATGGGACAACATACAAAGGTTCTGATTCTTCTTCTCCAAAACCTGTATGTTCTTCTTCTTGTTTTTTAAATTCAGGAAAAATATCTTCAGGGAAATTATTTTTTGATGTTGTATCAATGTAATCTTCTCTGAAAATCAGATTTCCTCTACCAGCCATGCACCGACATTCCTCCTTTTAGCACCAAATTTGTTGATGCCTAGAAAAATACTAGGTACCAAATAGTAGGGATTCTCCTCGATAAACAATCCCAATCAGATCGTCCACCATTTGGTGTGGGGAATCTGCCCGGTTCACGGTTCCAACTACCATATATTAAATTCTTTAATCTTTCACTGGTTACGACCCAGTCCACCGTTTATATGATTTTTGTTTAAAGAATGAAATGCAAACGCCTAAGCTAAATGCAGGTCTAATCTAAATATAAAACTAAAATATTGTATCCCGTCCTGGGAGCGAATTGAGAGTTCAGAGTAATATACTGTAAATGATCATAAAATTCTAACAGACAGTCGTACCAACACAATAATCACAATTCACAGTAGGAAGAATACTAGAGGTAGCTCTAATATAATTAAACCATTTATTACCATGTCAACAGACATTTATATAGACAGTAGACATTCATGACTAAGAAAATAGTTCTAGGAGGTTAGAACAATCTCACTGGATGATGTACGAAAGCAAGAAGAAATAGTTCTACAATATGCTTTCCACACATTCCGATTAAATCTTTGCACAGGCCCTTTGTTCTGGAAAAATTATCCTTATTATTAGCAAGGAGGTAACTCTTTTACAAAATAGTCCAGTGTTCTTTTCACCAGGAAAAAATCCTCCTATGGTGCTCTGCACCCCTATTTATACTATCTATATATCCGTCACCCAATAGATTCCTAGGCTACTTATTCTCCCACCTATATAGATAAAAATGGTTTCATAAAACAAACAAAAATAAAGAATTATACGGGCCTTGCCCTGTTGGAAATACACAAGCCAAAGGTCTATCCGACGCTCAATGAAGAGCAGATTCCAAATCTGATGTCAACCCATTCTGATAAAGGATTTTTCTCCCGTATCCCACAATTAACTCCCTTTCTAGTTCAGTAGCAAAATGGATGAAGGACCATCAGATCTAAATCGACAGTGGACTTCAATTGTCATAGCGTGGATTTCATAAAGTATCGCGCTCGTCAAGATTCTCTTCGGCCGCACTAGTTCGTCCAACGAAATGGATCATAGCCATTGATCTAACCATATCTTCATCTAAACTGTTGAAAGATGTAGCACTTTAACCAATTTTTCATATTTCAAAAGTTAATTTCCACGAGCAAGTTGAATCAACAAAATTCACCTCCACTGTAGATCCGGTTCCACCTTTGATCTTGGCCATTGAAAAATGCAGGTCCTACACCACTCTGCCGATTTAAAAAATTTATTTTTCCTTGCATGTTAAAACAACAGAATTCTTCAAGACCGTAGATCTTGATCTGCCATGAATATCAACCGTTGAAATATGCAACCTTTACCTGATTTCACAATCGCCCATCCTAACTCGATGAAAAATAATACCTGTGATATATAAAGAAACATCATGAGAGATATATCTGATTTGGAGACAACAATAATTCACAGTAACTTCAATTTAATGATATGCATTGATTACAAAGATAATGACCAATGCCTTTTCATGCAAGCAATTTTATCTAATTTAAGCTTCGAGAGGAAAAATATCAATTTCCCCAATGGTTCATAGTAAAAAAACAAAAAAGAGATTGAACGGCTCAAACCATATCAAGGATGGATTAGGTTTGATTTGATTCGTTACATCATGCATCCCTGACAACTTTTTTCTGCTTCCGCCCTTCCGATTCTGCCTTTTGCCGTGGGATCTTTCTAGACCGTTGATCTTATGAAGAAAACTCTCTGAACCGTCGATCTGGCGGAAAGTGAAAATCGAGAACTCTAAATTTTCGTAACCAAATTTCTGTGTTTCTTCCTTCTTCTTTCTGCTTCTTTTCCGAAATGTCGATCTTCATGGAAGCCTTGCTGGACCATATATCTGAGATCAAGCTGTGAGCAACAGAAATCGGAAAGCGGGGTTTGAACTTTCTCGAGGTCAACTTCTAACTTTCTACTTCCGCTTTTACCTTTCTGCTATTTCTTGACCGTTGATGTCATGTGGAATCCTCCATGACTATCAGATCTCGCACCACAAAAAGAGGAAATTGGGATTCTAAACTCTTTCACGATCAAACTTTGATCTTTCTGCTTTCGCTTTTCTGCCTCTGCTTTTCCACTTCCGCCCTTTCGAAAAATGGAAAGCGAAATATCAACTTGTTTCGAAGTTTAAAATTTAAACTTTTCGCTTCCACCTTTCTGCCTACGCCCTTCCGTAAAGCGGAAATCAGAAAGAAGGTTTTCCAAATTCATGAAGTTCAAACTTGATCTTTCCCACTTCTGCCTTCTCTTTTCCACCTTTCTGAGCCGTCGATATTTGTGGAAACCTTCTGGGCTGTTAGTTCTCGATCTGCGAAAATTGGAAAATGGAGCTTTAACTTTTCACAACCGAAACTTGATCTTTTTTGCTTCGGCTATTTCCTGAACTATTGATCTATGTTAGAGTGATTCTCAGCCTTTGATCTGAAATTGAAAGCAGACCTTATATGTAAGGCATGTTTCCAAGGTCGCGCCTAAGGATTTTTTAACAGAAATGACACTTCAGGCTTAGGAAATTCCTTTTGCTCGAGTTTATAGGAAAGACTGGGTATGCAATAGGGCTAAACTGAGTTGGGCTATAAGTGTAAAAATAAAAATGGGAGGAGGGGCCCTAAAATGTAAAAAATTTGGGGATGCAGTTGCAGCAACAACAATTGGTATTGCAACAAAGATTATGAAACTGAGATCTAATGTGGGTGTATGCAGGGCACTTTAAGAGGATGTGATTTTCATCCTCAATGTTCATATTCTCATAGAGATGGCAGATCCTTTCCACCCATGGTGTTTTAAGCACTGCCCAACGACCTGTTTCACTATGGAGCTCATGAGAGTTTGTTCTTATCTTGGCTATATTAATTATTTTCTTTGAACTAGTTAAAACAAAGAGTTTGTGGATGTGAGGGATGAGGATAGTACCTCCAATTTTTAAGATTTCTGCCTGTTAACCTTCAATGTCCTTAGGTTTTCCATTTTCCAAACGCTTAACCACAAAATATATGTCTTCTAATGAGAAAAATTCTTCCGTTGTGAGCAGGGTATTTATGACATTTGGGGATTCATACTATCTTTTTAAGATAGGAATTCCAATCGTGTAAATAAATTCTATTATTATCTTTAGTTTTTCTAGTTAGAATTTTCCTCCATAATTTCTTAGTAGCCACCTGTTAACACTCCGTTTTCAACAGTCTATTTATGGGCCTGACAGAAGTTCAAGGAGGGTTCCATTTCTTTAAAACATTATGTGAACACCATTCAGGTTAGTAGAGGCTCATGGTCCACATTTTAGAACTGTCAGACGATGAAGAGAGATCAATCTACGGTGATAGACTCTCCCGAGGGTAAAAGCTCACGGCTACAGGGACGGTAGAGACAGACGTCATAACCTGGCGATCCGGGACCACAAGGAAGAAGAGCAATGATAGATCGTAGTTTTGGCCCAAGATGCATGAGAATGGTCGAATCTTGGCTTTAATTGAGTTCGTTAAAGTGGGAAAACATATGGAAGGCTGAGATCAAGACAAAGCCCGATCAACGGCTCGAAACAATTTTGCTGAGTAAACATGCTCAATGGTAGGAGATTTTCCAAATCACGAAACGGTTAAAGGTCGGAAGTATTCGACGACAGAGATGAGATCCGAAGCAGATCTACGGTCTCAGTCGATTTCACAAACCAGACTTGTGTGGGTAAAGTTGTGATTTCAAATCGCGAAAGGTGGTACCGGGCCTGAATATCAACGGTCTTGACAAAGAAGGGAAGATATCTACAGTTGTGGTTTATTTCGCAATACAAACTAACATGGTTGAAAACCAGGATTTCGCATTGGGAAAATAGTAGGACCCACTTGGATCGACGGTTGCATGAAGGGGTCGATCCCGATGGACGGAT
>LPNX010920522.1:0-20237 GCA_001517045.1 Pseudotsuga menziesii | reverse complement strand
CCCCCCCCCCCCCCCAATTGGAGGGCTAAGGAGACCTCCACGCTGCAGGTATCATATCCAGTGCGGAGATGACAAGGAAAGGGACGTTCATACGTGTAATCCGCCTCCTGGAAGGTGGGCTAATGTCCCCAAACGTCGTCTTTGATAAATCTAAGGCAAAGGTCCCATCCAATGACGCTAACTTCCTCGACTCCACAAGTCCGACACATGGTTCACGTGGGAAAAAAAAATAAGGAAATAGGAAGTGCAGGTTTTGAAATGACTAATCAAACATCTACACAAAGTTAAGACAAGCCGTGAACTGAGTTCGCTCAGCGCCACCGACATAGTGAATGGAAAGGCAGGAAAGGTCAAATCCACAGTCCTTGAAGCCAGCTTGGAAGACACACGGGAAGTGCTTGGAATCTTATCCATATCAGATAATATAATTGAACATTAAAAGAGAAGATCCCCACCCTAGCATCACACATGCAACTGTCAAGTCAATTGGTATTCAATATTATGGCCATCTCCAGGCCGTCTCGGCTTGCCCTACATAGCTCCATCTTCTGAAGTTGTCGAGGTATGGAAATATACTGATGGCGAGAGGTAAAGGTTGAACCCCGATAAGTGTTGAGTCCCTTCGCAGACAGCCATGGCGGTGTGGTTTGAGAAGTTAGTTCGACAAGGGGTATTGATGGTTGGCGAACATAAAATTGTGTTTCTTTGTCATCCTGGTTATTTGCACCAGGAAGTCACCAACCACTAGGGCAAAGACGTTAAACACCTAAGGAGGTTCAACTGTTTCCACACATCCTTACCCTCAGATGCGTTGTGCATGGGTTTTTACATTCTGAGGACATTTCTCCGATGCCTTTATTGGCTGTTAGGACCTCCAAAGTCTCAATGCACAAGGGTGGCAAAGCTGTTGGAGCAAATGCCCGGTCTAGGATAGTGGAGGTCCAAATCCTTCATCACCGCCCCTATGATCTCTACTTAACAGCCTTGCCACAGACGAGGAGGAGGTCAAATACACACCCAACTACGTGGCTTGCGATAAGTCCCTCCATGTAGGAGGAAGAGAGTAGTACAAGGATGATAAATCTCTTGAGACGTTTATCATCATCAAGTGCATGGCCACCCTTTTCCTAGTTACTTCCTATAACTGTGTTACCAAATGAAGGAAGGGCTAGGAAAATGTCAGGAACTGAGGCGCAGGTCTTCTTGTCAGCCTTTGAGCGACATGGTCTAAAAGAAACAGGCCGGTCAGAGGAGGCAGAAAAGCATGTCAGAAATGACCCGAGTTGGCAACTGACCATGAGCGGGAAATGTAAGGATTACTTTCACATAACTCTGCGCTGTTAGTGCACCCACTTGCTCCATGATATTTGTTCATATTTGTAAATTGTGGCAATAGTTCTACTCTCTAGACTTTGAATGCATGATTGTGACCGGAAACAGTTTTTTAGGTTTGTTTCGGAGAATAATCTCAACATTGAAGTATTATAAATACAATCCTAATAGGGGAAAAAAGAGTTAGCTGGAGGGTCAGGAAACCTTCAAGGGCTGAGGTTCTCTATTGTAAAATAAGATCTGGTTCCTATGTTATGAATAAAAATTGCAGAGGAAGAGTTGTTTCTTAAGATGGAGATTCATGTGTCGTTGCTTATTTCAATACATATTTTCTTTACGTGAAATGTGCATCCTGTCTTCATTCCAATTTGTTGATTTCTTTCATGTCTGTAACTGAGTGTATAACAATTAGGAATTCATACATGCTATGCTTCACCTGTTGTTTCAAACATTTATCAAGTTTTCTTCTAAAGTTGTGCGGAATTCATCTTGTTGATGCTCCACGCGATGGGATGTTCTCTCTTGTCCCCTAACCAACTGCTAAATATCTCCTGATTGCGAGATCGACAACTATCTTTCCTCTGTTTGCAACCCCACACCATTCTTTTCCTCATGCAAATGTTTCCTACTCAGGTTTTCGACTCCATTGCCAATGGTCCCTTGCCCTGATAATCCCACCTGCATCTCACGTCACTCTACTTTGTCCCATTTCAGGAGTCCGGCCTCCTGACCATCCTTGAGCGAATATCTTATGCGGAGTAAAATTTGAAGACAAGCGATAGATCCCTCTTTGACTGCGCAAGGCCGGAGGCGCAATCTAAAGTGGTTCTACTGTTACTCGGGAGCGGGCCATCCTTCAACCTTGGGGTTCAATCCCGGTGCTAACACCACCTTAGAGAGGTGTAAGAGATTTTCTTGTCTTTAATGAATATATTGCATTCTTTTCTTCTTTTAGTTAGGGATTTGTATATTTTTATCTTGTCAATTTTAAGTGGTTCATCAAGAGCTTCCTTAATTTCTCTCTTCTCACTTTTATAATATTTATCATACCAAGGGTTGTTTTTTCTATTTGTTATTATTGTTATATTATTATTATTTTTTAAATTATTATATAAAATATAGTTACCGAAACTTTTGGAAGTACTTCAGATTGCATCTCAGTGTTTAATAGAGAACTGCAATAATGAGTAAAATTTGCATAAGAATTATATTAAATTTTTATGTCTCTGTGCATCAGAGATATATATGAATAGATCATTTTTATTAATCAATATGTACTTTTGTCAAAATTTTCTTTCAAATGAATGTTAAACATTATAATGGAAGAAAAATAAATTTATGTTTTTTCAAATTGCTAATTTATAAAACATCTTATTGGCCAATCAACCGTTGACGTATGAATTGTGAATTGTTCCCCCAGCATTGGAGGCTAGGTGATGTATATAGTGTTTGGTACTGGATTTTGGACCATGAACAAGATAATATTTTCATATATTCTTCCATTAAAAGCATAATAAATGAAATTCCGTCATTCCAGTCCCAATATTCATTGTGTTTCGTACATTCTGCTCGTCTTGTGTCAACAAAACAACATAGAAACACGTCCTAGTAACACCGCATAGGATAAACGTTCACCAAATCGCCCTGCTTTGCCGGCGAATTTTGTATAGAAACCGGTCTAGATTGTTAACGGAAAGTGTTATTTTTTCAATTAAAAAATTTCCGCAATTAGATTTAGTTGATCTATATGAAATGGCCTATTTCAAAACGACCCAGAATGCCCAAATTGTAATTTAAAACGTCAAAATCGTTGTTTCAGCAAAATATTCTCTGCCGGATTCCGGCGAGTCGGGGGCGATTTGGTGAACGCTTATACTGCTCCCTAGTAACACGGGTTGTTCTCTCGATCCTCGGGCTGTCAGGTCTAGCCAGCAAGCGAGAGCAAGCCCATCATGGAATTCTCCATCAACAACATTTTGGTCGTAAGCCAAATTTACCCTTTATGGGGGGGATTTTGAGCTTAGGTTCTATTTTTCATGATACTTGGCTAGATTCCTGGGTCTAATAAACGAAGGCGCTGTTGATATTAGTAATTATCACACCGAAATCTCACACATGTACCGAATTTCACTACTTGTACTACTAGCCTCAGATACAACACAATTTAATGGGGAAGAAGAAGGTTGATGCCCCTCCTGCCTCCATTCTGTGTAATCCCTTGTACATATTTGTTCATATCCCAAAATTCGCATTTTTAACCATTTCATTACTGTGTGAAATGTACCACGTGCCCTAACACGGGCAATTAATGTAACACATCGTAGCCTCACGATTGAGAAGACTTTTCTTCCTTCCTTCATGAATTTTACTCATCGTATCGTGATATCCATCATTGAATTATTGTTGTTTTAGTTGTGTGTTTCAGTGAATGATGACTTAATTCAGTTTTGCATGGAGGAATGGAAGACTAGTATTTGATCAGAGTAGACATGGGTCTTGTAAGCTTGTGAAGGTTTGGGTGAGAAATTTGTGCAAGAGTGGGAACATATGATGCAGGAGCATAGGCTCATAAAGATGAAGTCATATGTGACTTCATAAAAGTCAAATGAATTTCGAGACATAGGGTCTTGCAGATATGTAAATTTGCTTTATTTGATAAACGCTGCATAATTGGATAAGGACATTCGGTCCTTTCCACTTGTAAATGTTTAGATAGGGTTTGTTAGAGTCAGTTGAGTTAGTTGATGAGTCACTGATGACTCATAGGGTTAGTAGAGTCGATTAAGGGTTATGTTCCTTCTATGTAGGATCTGAAAAATAGAACCTCACTTGTAATAAATACAGTCTAGGTTATTTTAATTAATCATATATTTTTTTAGCTCATGAGAACTCTTAGTTGGTTCATAGAGCTGACGGTAGCTCGAGGAGGCTTGTTTTAGCTCACAGAGCTTGATATTTCATTGAAGCTTGAAGACTAGATCAATAGGAGGAGCTTAGAATTTTATTCCTGGAGCATATACATAGATACAATTCTTTGGTTGTAAAGATCTATTTGAGGAATTCAGGTTTGAAAAAGGTTTATTGGTTTATTTGTAATCGAACTCTTATGTAGGATCGAGAAATTTGCAAATATATAGGTATAATTATTGTTTTACAGATAGACTTCTCAGTCTGCATATTGGGTTTGCGCTAAGAAGAATTATCATTGGGCTCTAAATCTTGAAACGATTTAAATTTCAGTTACACACATATGATCAATTGAAATAATTGAAATTCAAAGTAAATATTGAGATTCTATGCAAGTTTATGTTGATATTTGCTGGTAGAATCATTGTTTTTGTGCAGAAAGGATACACACAATGAATCTATGATCACTGAGTGTTTGGAAGACAGATCGACGACATATAGGAGTTTGGTAATGAGCTTACAAACTCTACGAGGAATATTAACTGGTGAATAGATCGATGGTCGACAGAGAACAATGCAGTTGGAAGTGCATAGAGGTTAACGAGGTCATGGTGGTGTGATGAAAACCAAAGTGGATTCACGGTTTTGTGATGTGGCTTTATTGGGTTAAATATTGCAGTAAAAAATGTCCATATTCCTGAATAACTTTTTCCATTGTGATATGGCCTTAGTTGTGAGGTCTTGGTCGTATGTAAGGAGTGCGGTTATGTGAAAACGCCTTTTGGTCAAATGTGATAGAGTCTATGGACTTAAACCTGAAGTCATGTGGAGTAGCACTTGCACAAGTGCAAAAAGGTAAAGCGTTAATGGTTTGTTGGTATTTTTTTTTTTTAACAGAAACTATAAAAGGTTTATATAAAAACAAGCTGTGCACAACCATTCATTACAGTAATGGTATTATAGTGTATTTATGCATAACAAAAATGCTGCACAGAGAGCCTATCCAAGAGATTTTCCAAAAAACTTCACATAGTGTCTGTTCAAAACACCTAATACCGTGGGTAGTGTATACCCGAACAAACTGATTACATATTAAAAGACAAAAAAACATTCAGCCATATCTAAATAAACCAGTTTAAGGGTTGCCTCTGATATTTCTTGGTTGAGCTACTGACTCCTCCTCCATAGGATGCACAGCTTCAGCAGTGTCTCCATAAACTCTACTATTCTGGTTCATGGCCATGAAGCGCTGAAGGTCCTCTTGAATCCTGTCGACTTTACCCATGATTTCTCGGAGATTACTTTCATTATCATCGATGTGGGCATCATGATTGCTAATCTGAAGGGAAGTGTAACTCACTGTTTTGCCCATACTCTTCACTTCTCGAGCCATTTCCTTGTTGTCCATGACACTTATTGCAAGCATTTCATACAGTCTCCTAAGATTCTTTTTAATGTCCATAATACCTGCGCTTTCGCCCGCCTGTGCCATTCTGCTTACCTCAGTCGAAATGCTGATTCGAGCGAAATGATTTTGAATTGCAGAACTGGCAGGGTCACAGGCTTCGTTCGCAGCCTGAAGATGAATAATGCAAAGGCCTAGCGCAAGAAGCTCCTGATGCAGCGAGAAGTCTCCTTGCTTGCGACAAACCAGAGTGCCTACCGCGCCTTCCTGCCACCCCGAGCATTGACAACCTAAAAACAAGATTCGTCCCCAATTACCTGGAGTTGTGGAAAAACCTGAGCCAAGAGTGACAGCCCGCGACACTGTGAGAGAGCTACACGAATAGGAGGAGAAGGCTGCAAGTGCGAGCCGTTCCTTCACTACAGAACGAATGAGAGGGAGAGCCTGCCATGGGAGGCCATGCAACCCCCCTTCTCCAATGCCTGTGACAACCTTCAGAAGGATTCGCAGAGCTTCATCTAACCCAGGGCTGAGAATTGAAATGGTATGAAGAGCCATATCGCTTCCAAGAGAAGACATGGAGCTTGGAGCGTGCGAGAGGATAATGCCATTAACCCGAGACCTGGAGTCCTTAAATGCTGTAGCATCCGAAAGATGGAGGGAGCGGTGAGAAGGCCACACGGCAAGGGGCAAAGGATTGTCACATAAATGAAGGGAGCCGGCGGATGGCAATTCGAAATGGAGGCCAACTGCAATGTGATGCAGGGTGATGGAGAAGGGGAAGGAGGGAGGGTTAAGGGGATGGAGGAATAAGGAGAGGGAAAAAGGATAAGGGAGACGTGGGGAGGGGGTGAAAAAAATAAGGAGATGGAGAGGAGGGGGGGCAAAGAGGCTAATGTGGAAATGAGAGAAGGAGGGATTATTCGAAAGATTGATCCTCCAACTATGGCCATACAAAGGGTAATTTCTTATCATGAGAAGATGGTGTTGATTAGGGGATATCCAACACCTCATTATGGGACATATTTTAGGATGGGAGGATTCCCATTTTGCCTGTAGTGACCTTGTGGGAGAGAGGCCCCCAAATTAGCCATTATATCCGCTGCAGAGTTGTTGAGCCGAAGAATGTGAAGAGGCTCATAGGAATTGTGCATAAGGAGCTTTACTTTGTTATACAAGCGGCGACAGTTGACAGCTCCCAAGGGGTTTCCATTGATCAGTTTAGAGATAACATGCTTTGAGTCTCCGAATATTAGAACCTTCCGGTATTTATGAGAATGTAGTAGTTGCAGGCCTTGTAAAAGTGCCAACCACTCTGCCTCATTATTGGTTCTATTCCCTAATCCCCAAGCGAAGTTTAGTTCTATGTGTCCTCCGGGATCCAGAAGGATCCCCTTAGCTCCTGCCACCCCTAATGGTTTGTTGGTATAACACTAGTGGTAATTGTTAAAATTAGTGGTAAGCTAAAGTTAGTGATGGATTACTAACTTAGCTCTGCATAATTTAAAATTTTGTTTATGCTTGTTATAGCAGACCCAAGAGGCAAATTTTTAATATTTTTACATAGGTTGGGAGGTGTTAAACTTAAGAGGTAGTGTAATGATTATATACACTTGAGAAAGATTCTCTATGATGGCCTTTAGAGGGAGGTAGGCTATCAACATACCTTGATTTTGTAGTGCTGCGTGAGGAGGAGAAAATGAAGTTGAGCAATGGTGACCTGTTGGAGGTGTACAATGATGAAGAGGGGTTTAGAGGGGCCTGGTTCTATGCACGACTTGCAAAAAAGCAGGGGGCAGGGTACTTGGTGGAGTATAGAGACCTTGTGAATGATGAAGATGACACAAAACAACTGAGGGAGAGAGTAGATGAGCTTCACATAACGCCAAGCCCTCTGGAGCAGAGTAAATATCTGTTTATTCTGCATGAGGAATTTGATGCTTATGAGAATGATGGGTGTGGTCACAAAGGTCCTTAACAATCACGATTATATAATATACTTCTTGCATACAAAAGAAGAGTTGATATTTAATCATGTGAAATTGCGCCCCCATCTCGAATTCATAGATAACAAATGGGTTGAAGCTTCCAAGGTATGCACATTACTTCTCTTTTTTCACTTCACGGGAATTGATAGTGTTTTTTTAATGAATGACTGGATTTTTTCCCCTTGGCTTAGTCCTCAAATGGATAAAGTGCTTTTACGTTTGTCATTTTCCCATTATTTTCTGATTTTTCTGTAATGTTTATTTCTTATTTCTTTCGCTATCCAGGATACCCTATTCATGCCCGAAGTTTTTTTTTGGAACACATTAGGTCAAGGTATCCTGTTTTAGGATGGCATACTTTTAGGTTTGTCTGTGGACTTCTAAGTGGATTTTACTGTGTTGGGACCTCTGTTAATCAAGAACGCTGAGGTTCACATGTTTTCCTTTATAACGACTATTATTAGTAATCTAGCCAGTGTTATAGATAGGATATTGTTCTTGAGTTGTGAATCTTAGACATGGCAACAGTCAAGGGGTGGGTTAAAGCTGAGTTTAAATTCACAATTCTTTATCTATCATCTTCAATTCCCCAGAGACCTTAAATTTCTTGACAACACTACTATGAGGAATTTTTACTTTTATTAGGAGTGCAAGTGTTCTAGAATGACTATGCATGCTCTAGTTTTATTCATATTATATTACATTCCTTGGTTATTCTAGCTAATAACCAACATTAATGGGTATTGATTATATTCTTCTATGAATTCCCCTTGTTTCTCCTTGGTTGATTCGCTTTTAAATTGATAGAGTTAGGGATCAATGGATGGTTGATTCGCTTTTAGACGCCCATGTTCTACTGTGGCTTGGGTGATATGCATAAATATCAAGGCTGACAAGTAACATCCCACTCTTCCAATGATGCGGATTTTTCTTGAAACTAGTCGCTTTGTGGTGCTAGGCAAGTATATGAATACAATCTCTTGCAAACAAATGTAAATCTGTTGGTCAAATTCGAGAAATAAGGCACACCTTAGTTAAAAAGGCTTCAACTCAATGGAAACCTTCTGCAATGTGTAGAATTCACGACTGAACAAACATTTCCTATGACATCTCAGAAGAAAGCAAAATTGACGAATACCCAAGTTGGACAGTCAGGCCTTCTTATTGTTGATTGTTAGAATACCAAAAACCATTTACATCATTGAAACATGACTCCAAGTTCCAATTTTATTTTGGGATGATATCAAATGCTATTTGATGTCTTATAATCAATTCACATTCTTATAACAATATACAAATTTCATTCTCTAGACCATATGCCACAAGCTTAATTTTTGAGCTAAAATATGCAACCATTTTGCAGTACCATGGTGATGGTATGAGGTAGTGATACATCATTTACTAAGCATTTAGTTCTAGCTTAGACGACTTGGTCTTGGAACAATAATTGTTGATGAGATATGGGTTCTCTCCTAATATTGCCAAAATAATTTTGATCTTTTCTTTTTTCAAAATTTCATAATAAAAAAGGATTTTGAAGAAATTGAATCCATTTATATACAAAAATACAAATTAAAAAAATTAAAAAAATTACAATTTAGCTAAATTATATAATAAAATTTTTATTTAAACTACTTTTCATCCCAAATATGGGATGAAAATAGATTTTTTTTATTCGAAATGTAAAAATCTATATCAATGCAGTTTGAATTTTTTATTTTTTTGGTTTGACTTTTATTTATTTATTTATTTATTTTCTAGAAAAATAGGAGGTATTTAAGTTATATAATTAATTTTATGTCTTTGAACTTTAAGTAGGCTAGAATTATTTAAAATGTATATTTTAAATAGCACAAGGTGAAAATATGAATAAGAAAATAATATTTTTTTATTGTAAAATTTATTGTGAAAATCAATAATATATTCATATAATAATTAATTTTAATTTTATTTTTTCATAAAGTATTTATAAGTTTGAAAATGACAGCTATTAGTGCCCCATTTGCAATACAACAATGGTTCATATTTTTTTGTTTTTAATACCTGAGTCAAACAACAAAGGTTTTAGAGAAGAGCTTGTGAAAACTGTGTAGTAAAATAAATGTTTTATACCTTAATCAAATAGCTAAAGGATTCATAGAAGAGTTGTAGAGAATTGTGTAGTAACTAACTGTTTTCAACACCTTAATCAAATAACTAAAGTAAGTTAAGTGTGTAATTGGGGTAAAATTATTAAAGACAAACCGTCATGTGCAAAATTCCTATCAATCAAATGTAAGTATGACTAACCATATTACTAAGATTATAATGTTTGAAATACGCCAAAGGTATATATTTGACATATTGATAATGTTTTTTTACTAAAGAATGTGTCAATTACTTGTATTTAATAGTTAAGCTAATAGAACAACAACTTAATTTATGGTTGTTAAGCTCAGAGTTGAAGCTAGGCTCATAGTGGTATCATCATTGGAGTTAAGCTAATAGTTGTATCTAATAGTTAATTTAAAAGTTAATATAAAGCTTAGACTATGCCTTGTGCACATTAACTCAACTCCCAAGTGCCATATGGAGTTGAACTGTCACATAATTTGCACATTACCTAAGTGATTGTTCTTGGTGCATGGTTTCACTACAATCAAGGTCAACTTCTCATGCTAAGAGATGGAGTTCATTTAAGTTTATTTTAATAGTTGTATCACTATTGGAACAATCTAATAGTTATCCAATATAACGACAATTAGAGTTGAAGTTAAGCTAATAGTTGTAGGACCATTGGAGTTAATCTAATATTTACACAATATATCAGTGATTAGAGTTGAAGTTAAACTAATAATTGTATAATCATTGGAGTTAAGTTAATAGTTGTATCTAATAGTTAATTTAAAAGTTAATATATTGACAATTGCAATTCAAGTAAAAGTCATGATTGGAGTTGAAGTTAAGGTAATAGTGGTATCATCGATGTATTTACTCTAATAATTGAATTGTTGTATCTAATACTGGAATATTTGAAGCTGAAGTTTGTTTTTTCCAACTAGCACGAATTGTACATTAAGCTATTTTTATTTTTTTTGAAATTGTTAAGTATGAGTTAGACTAACCTCCTTTAAAAAGAATCGAAAACTTAATTATATCTATATGGAAAACATAAACATGTAATATGAACTGTATATTAACTAGATGTTCAAATACGAGATGCTGGTGCCAAATGCACTTGGACTAAGCCTTAAGTGATTAGAGTTGAAGATAAGCAAATAGTTGTAAAATCATTGTTGTTAAACTAATAGTGTATCTAATAGTTAAGCTAATAGTTATCCAATATAACTGTGATTAGAGATGAAGTTAAGCTAATAGTTCTAGAATCATTGGAGTTAAGTTAATATTTGTATCTAATAATCAATAGAGTTAAGCTCATAGTTGTATCTAATAATCAAATAGTTGATGATTAAATTATACAGTACATTTGTCTCATACTCGTTTAATCTTGGACGACATCCATAGAATCAATCTTGATAGTACACTTGTCTCACTCTCTTTAGTAGATAAAAAAGCATAGATAATAGTGCACCCCAAAATTCTAACATATATACACCTTCCGCGTAATAAAGACATTATCATAAATATACTCTCATATTTATTTACAAGATATTTATCAAAACCCAAAAAACAAAGACATTGCCACCACACCACTCCACTCCACTCCACTCCATCCACTCCACCCACTCCACTCACTCACTCACTCACTCTTGTCTAATGAAAAATAGAATTTTTTTTAATAACAGTAAGACTATATCACCATTTACCTCTCAATTACCATTCAGTAACCGTTACTTAACTAGACCGATGAGTAGGTGAAAACGTTCCCTGTATCCCCGGCTTGAAGTGGGGAACCCTTTCTTCCATACTCTTGAGAAAAGACGTAGTCGAAATAAATACGTTTTGAGTCCACGTGTTACAAGGCGGTTTAATGGCGATCGTGAAGGGTTTGAAGCTTCTTCATCAAGTATCCTCGTCTTCGCCAATGAAGATCCTTGTGTTATAATCGAAGACTGTCTGGAAACTGTAAATCTCTCTTCACGTTGCAGGCTGCAGTCATAGCTTGGAATGGCGCCGAGAAAAGCAGCCAAGTCCTCCTCCTCCTCAAAGCCCACACGGCCACCAGCCGGCGCTAAAAAGGTTAATGCCAGTACCCGTAATGAATCTTCTGCCGCAGGAAAGAAAAGAAAAGCAGCGGCTCCACCACCCATTCCGGCTGCTCCACCACCTGACTTAACCACTGTGTATGTGTTGATGAAGAGCGTGGGTTATGAACCCGATGGATTTCACAGCTACGAGGCGCCCACGAATTCCATGGAGGGAGTATATTATTCGGAGGACGAAGCCTACGCCGCTGCCATTCGGAAGATCATTTCAAGCTACGAGTCTCACGGCGAGGAGCCGCAACTTCGTAACATCGCCACCACCAAAGGGTTGCCTCTCAAGGAGAGAATGAAGAAAATATGGGCGACGGGTGTTAAAATATACGGAGGAGACGAGACCAAATTCCAGGTTAAGAAAACTCAGTTGTTTCCCGCAGAAAATGTGGATGACGGTACATTGCTCGATGGGATTGTACCCCAGCGAAGTGATAATTCTGATTATCAAAGTGACGGTGCTGCGCCCTCCTCCTCCTCTTCTTCTTCTGAATCTGATGGTTGGTAGGGACGATGGTGAAAATGTCGCACTTTAAAAGCATTTACTGTTTTTTTGGGGGGGGGTTATCGACGATCGTACGTTTTTGGTGCAGCAATGTACAGAGGGTTTTGGGGATTTCGTAATTTGTTGTGGAATCGAAGCATAATTTTTGTTTTCAGCGTCTTATTTTAGGAATATGTAGGTGACTCGTTGCACCGCTAGAATTTCTTTGTTCAATGTAAAGAGACATTCTGCTGGTTTTCTCTGTTCAATGTTAAGAGATTTTGCTGGTTTTCTCTGTTCAATGTAAAGAGACATTTTGCTGGTTTCTGTTCAATGTAAAGAGACATTTTGCTGGTTTCTCCTTTAACATGGATGATTTAATTGTTATGGTAAATTAGCTCCTATGTGCATATTTATTTGTTTCCGAGCCTGTGCATAACCTAAAATATCAATAGTTTTCAATTTGGATTTAGTAACATAATTTTTTTTAGGATAGGGAAATTGGTAACACGTCGGGATTACCTGGGCAAGGCCCAGGTTCAAAGCCGTCGGCTGCCACTATAAACCCCAGGTATATCCAACAGCCCGCAAGTCAGATATACCAGAAACTTGTGACTCAGCAAGGGCCGAGACTTCGGACCATGTCTCGGTGGGACTTGATCCCTGGTGGGCTGGGTGAAAACCACCTTCCCCACCGTACAGGATCCCAAATTACACCAAAACCTAATTTAAAAAGCATGCTTTGGTGTAATTTGGGGAACAGCAGAATGACCCTATAGTTATAGGTACAGAGAAGGTATACATTTGATGCAAAGGGATGTATTTTGGGAGCAAAGTATGTTTCTTTAGATTTAGTAACATAATTTAAAAAGCATGCTTTGGTGTAATTTTGGGAACAGCAGAATGACCCAATAGTTATAGGTACAGAGGAGGTATACATTTGATGCAAAGGGATGTATTTTGGGAACAAAGTATGTTTCTTTGTTTGCATGAACACTACAAACTATTATCTTGTATTCTGTATTCTATGAGTATATGTACGTATATATGCATTTTCTTTTGCTCTGTCATAAACCATCTTTGTTTCATTCTCTAATCGAGAAAATCTATGCTTTGTTTTTAGTATTTTATATTTGCATGAACACTTCAACTATTATCTTGTATTATGTGAGTATCTGTATGTATATATGCATTTTCTTTTGCTCTGTCATAAACCATCTTTGTTTCATTTTCTAATGGAGAAAATCTATGCTTTGTTTTTAGTATTTTATATTTAATTGGTATTCATCTTTTTTATGCTTTGCTTTTAATATCTAATTGCTATTTATCTTTTTATAAAATGTGGTTTAAGATATGGTTTATTCATCTTTTTTATGCTTTGCTTTTAATATCTAATGTGGTAAAATATGGGTTACTATAGATATTTTTTTAAATGTGATTTACTATTCGTTAGAGAGGGCTATGAAAAATACCAACACTTCTTCTTCAAACATAAATCAAGTTATAGCTGGACAAACCAAATAGCCCCCATTGAAAATTTCAGGATTTAAGTCATTTTAAAACTAGGCATTTGTCATTTTAAAATCAGGCATTCAGTTTAAACCAAACCACAGTGATTACTGACATTGTAATTTTGCAAAAAATAATGCAGAACGGAAATGGAATTTCCAGGATTTAAGTCATTTTAAAACCAGGTATTTACTTTAAACCAAACCACAGTGATTACTGACATTGTATTTTTGCAAAAAAATGCAGAACGGAAATGGAATTTCCAGGATTTAAGTCATTTCAAAATCAGGCATTTACTTTAAACCAAACCACAGTGATTACTGACATTGTATTTTTGCAAAAAAATTGCAATTGCGAGGGACAAGTTTGGATGGGATTTGATTAAACAAACACCGGAAAACCCGGCGTTTTGGTTGTTATTCATAGAGTAAGTTAAACTTTGTACCCAAAATCCTAAGAGTTTTGTGGCTAAATTCTGGTGGAAATTGTATAAATGGTAGTTTTCAATGATTGGAATTGCATTGCATAATTCATAAGATATAAAGAACTCTAGTTCTCATTGATTTTCATTAAGTTCAGACCAAAAATAGATTGATAAGAAAATACATTATGTGATGAATTATAAGAGATTCTTAGACTAATCTAACCATATCCATTAATAAATTCATAAAACTTTCATCCATATAATCCTTAATGCCTCACGATTTAATCAGCTATATAATCCTTAATGGTGCACGATTTAATCACCCTTAGAATAGATAAACATCTAACAAATATAATCCCTAATTCCCTAATGTCAACAACCCTTATATCTCTCAACCCCCTCAACCCTAATAACATAGAACCGTAGTAGGTAATATCCATAATAAATATTACAAAAATCATAGTAAATATTACAAAAATCAAAACCTAGAACCCATGGCATGCCTCACCTTGTAAACACTAATTCTCTACAATTATAATCTTTATCTTCTATTGTTTATACCAACATAGATCCATCTTAAATTTGGATCTATCAAGCACCTCGAGGGGTCTAATATTTTTATTTGTATTTATTTCTTGACATGTAAAAAATTAAAGATTAAAAAAATGTAAACATCAATAAATTTGATCCGTCATATTGCTTGATAGATCCGGAAGATGGATCTATGATGGTTTAAATTTGTTTTAAAATTGAGCCTACATGCTATTTAATAAAAAAATTCTTACATTTATATGCATTATATCTTTGAATTTTGGGGTGGAATACCATTTATGATTTTCCTAGATTGTAGGAGATTGGGACAAGTGTACTCTCTAGATTGATTTTGTGGTCATCGTTAAAAATTCGTAATAAATTATAAAAAAATAGAAAACAACTCATGATGTATGTGATAATTGCACTTTTTGGTAGTTGAAAAAAAAATAGCTCATGTGATAATTACACTTACTAGCAAGGTAATGTTACAGTGGAACTCCATCTAGTGGAACTGGGAGTGGAACTAATGTGCACAAGGTTTTGTTGAACTCCCAATAAACTCCTCTCAAATCGCACTTAGTGACATGGTAACGTGCAATCCATGTCATAAATGAACTCCATTTGAAAATTGGGAGTTGAGCTAATGTGTATGAGCGTGGGCACAAGTAGTGGAGGTAATTTGATGTGCAATGTAAAATATATGCATATTAACATATTCAAACATATTAATATTATTAATAACATCTCCCTCATACTGAGTTGTAAAGCACCTTGTTTCCTCAATACAATATTAATCTCTAATATCTAACACCTAATTAGAAAACATTAAAAAGTAACCCCAAAAATTTATCATGCCTTGAACACTTATAACAACCAACATCAATTAGCATGTAACCATTTCATCTAAACTTAACCCATAATAAGCTTAACCATTAACCACTTTAACCTCCAACCCATATAACTAATAAAACACATATACCATATATCGCATAAAACCATATACTCCTAAAATATAACACCTAACCCCTAGCATCAAAAGTTCAAAAACCTGTGACTATCTCTAACTTTGTATGCCCACTATCCCTTATAAGTGAACCTAACACTATGCCCCTTTAATCCTAATGCCTATAGCCACTAACCCATATCATAGCATTCAACAAAGATCTTTTATAAAAAAAGTACAATACATAAAATATTAATTATTACTCAAAAGTCAATTTTTGTCTACAATTGTGAAGATCAAGAGGTTTTGTAGATAGATAACTTCTCATTTTCCTTTTCATATGAATAGATGAATGGTCTTGATGGTGGGCTTAAGTATCTTGTTTTTTTTTCTAAAACCTAATGGATATAAGAAGAGTGATTGGTTGTGGCTAGTTAAAAAAAGATCATAGATGTATTAGCTCATGGTCCTTTCGTTGGTTCTTGCCAGGCATAGACTTGCTCCTGATGCAAGATAATTAAAGAAACATGGACATGAATCTTTATGATGGACTTCATTTCTATATATTGTACACCATACTTCTTGAATTTATTTTCCTCTCTTGATATCTTGTAATTGCAACGTTAGATTGACAATCTATGACTATATTTAAACATAATTCCCAGGCTAGTTTCTCCAACCAACGAAGCTTCAAATTTCATAGCAAGCTCAAGAGCTCCATTATGGGATACAATCTTCTACTGCATCAAGGGAACATGAAAATGTAGTAGCATCTCCACAATAAACCATTCTTTATGTTGAACATATGACATCTGGAACTCACCTTAGCCATCGGAGTTTTAAATCTTTGATCAAAGTCCCAAATAGACTCAATCGACAATTACTTAGTTTCTTTTAATTCTGTGATACATTGCAACTCAAACTTAGTTTTTTTGAATTATTCGATCAGTACAGTCTAGATATGATCCAATGAGTTTTGAGGAACCCCTGCAAGAAAAAAAAAATTCATATACCAGTCAAGATCACGACCCCTAAAGGTTATGATCATCTGGGCTCTTTTTACACCCTCATCTTGGACCTGTCACACTGTACAGATAGCTTTACATAGAAACCGATGTTGCTCATGGTCCTTCAACCCATTCCCATTGAATATAGGTAACTTTATGTCACTCCTCGACATTCTATTTACTTGGGGTACTTCTGAATTTGAATTAAATGTTCCACCAATAAAAAATCCTTGACTACTATATTGACTATTACTATTAATATGATTGACGAACTCACACTTCAATGTACTTGTATGTCTTACCTCAGTTGCTAGAGATGTACGTGGGGTCGTGGGTATGTCGTAGTCCTGGTTTGGATCTGGCACTTCATCTCCTTCTTTAGAGATAAGCTGATATTCTTCCTCTTCATCACAAGATTCTTCGTTGAGGTGTGGCTCCAACTCGTATTCCTTTCTTTCAGTTGCATTACAAATCCCTCTTATTTCCATAGTCCTTCTTCTCTTACCCGACCAAAATATTCTTCCTCTCCTTAGGCATCCACCCTCTTTCTCATTCTCACTATCCACAGAGAACATCTTAGCTCACTCTGGTCTATCTTGTTCAAGCCTTTTTTGTGGCATCACTCAGCTCCTTCGTGCACAATGATTTACTCGTCAGACTCCATCAACAAGATCCCGTTTTCATATACCAACATCTTTATCCACAACTTTAAATATTTCAAGTAACAAGCTCAAGGTTCTTGGAAGAACTCTCTTTATGTATCATTGTATGATATTATCGTGTCAACTGCAATCTTAGTAATATATCCCTCCAATATGCTATCAACCTAGAAGTCAACATCCCTAGATATATGATTACTGACTCTTTCCAACCGTTGGATTAGCTTTGGATTCAACTCAGTGGGTTCTCCGCCTTGAAATTTTTTTCTTTGAGTTGCTAGCTTCGACAACCATTCACACAGTAGAATGGGAAATTCACTAAAGAAAATTTCATGAATATATGAGTAAATATATATTTTTAACCATTATGTTGAATTCAGTCGTGATCCTTCACTTTCTTCCTGTGCAAACTCTCTTGCTTTGTAATCCACCCAATATTGAATCTCTGGTTTCGTCGGGTGCCAAAACATGTCCCCTAGCAACATAACCAATTTCCTGGCGTCAATTCCACTAAACTAGGTTTAGATTCCTTGTCCGTCCAACAAATCCCGAGATATCATCCCGATAGAGTGTAACTCTATCGGCAACACCTGTGATGCAAGTGACACTAGTGGAAAATGAGAGATTAGTGACCAAAAAAATGACCAAAATCCACATATCAATGACCACTTTTGGTTTGGCGATCGCTGGTGGCTAATTTACGGTCTTTTATTACGCGACCAAAATTGGTCATTTTTATTTTGGTCATTTATAGCTTGTCAGTTGGTCATTAATTTGGTCATATATTTGGTCATTAATTTGGTCATATTTGAATCGATGACCAAATATATGACCACATTTATGACCAAATTAATGACCACATAGCAAACTAGAATATGACCAAATTTGGTCGCGTATTAAAAGACCGCAAATTAGCCACCAAAACTGGTTTTTGGTCATTGATATGCAAATTTTGGTCGTTTTTTTGGTCATTTATATCTCATTGTTTGGTCACGTGTCTCTCAATTTTTTTGTTCTTTTATATATGAATTTTGGTCATTAATCTCATTTATTGGTCACTAATTTAGTCATTTTTAGTGGTTTTATGTGTGGTTATTACATTTTAGTAGTTTTAATAGTGTCTATTGTTAATCAATATAAATTTTTAATATGGTATTATGTTTAAATTAAAAAGAGAATCATACATTATTTATCATCATCTAATACACATTTGAATTATGCAAATATAAAGTGAAACCATATAAGTTTTAAACCGCACAAATTATATTATATGAAATGTCAAGTATTACAATAAATGAGTTTTCTCAAAAACTATCTCCATATAACTTTACATGAAAATCATCTAGTACACCGATGAATTTTTAAAATATTACATTAGCTAAATCATCCCACTTGTACTTTGTTGCTAAGCCATACTTGGATCACGCGACAGCTTCAAAATCATACTTAGCAACTTAAAACCCTCAGCAACAGGCTCTTCATAGTCAATGGAAAAGCATCAGCAATAGAATCTTCATACTCAATTTCCCACTTTTTCAGCTTTCTATCTGTGCACGTGCTTTTGTATCCACACTGCACATGCTTCTGAGCTTTTTTAGCTTTAGATCTACGCACGTGCTTCTGTATCCACATTGCAGCAACCTCCCTTTTCATATTTTTACAAAGCTTGCGAGTAAGGTTACCTGCAAACAACATATTTTAAGTAATAAATTGTGTTGCTCAGTGAAAATAAAAAACAAATAACTAAAAAATGTACATAGTAATTTCACAAGATTTAACATGGCAAAAAGAAACAATTCCAACAAACAGTTATATATGTGCTTATTATAACAAATACAAAAACACTTCTGATACCTCTGCTTCTTAGCTTTCTGAGCTTTACATCTGCGCACGTGCTTCTCTATCCACATTGCAGTAGCATCCTTCTTCATGTTTTTACAAAGCTTGCGAGTAAGGTTACCTGCAAACAACACATATTAAGCAATAAATTGTGTTGCTCAGTAAAAATAAAAACAAATAACTGAAAAATGTACATAGTAATTTCACAAGATTCACTAGTACAAGTGATCAATTTTCCTACAGCAATTACAAGTGGATAGGTGTTGCCACTGCATATAAACAAACAAAACAACTTTTCCGTTAAGTGGGTTCCAACTGCAACAGCCAGACTATTTAATTTAAAAGATCCTAACGTAATGTACACTACCATAATCCTTCTCCTTGCGAGAGGAAACAACTTACCTGCCCATGATTGGTATAAATGCAGAAGGGGAAATACGACATTGCGGCCTTAAAGATTCAGAATCAAATACTCCAATAGAGCCATCAAAGAACCTGGCATAAAATAGTACGCTGTAACCTGAATATGTGGCACTGGAAATACGTGCAGGCATTGGATCCCGAGGTGCCCACTGGAATGCAAAAGAATATATGCCGTCATTTGTATCAAATATAACAAAACCATAACTTAAAGGATTAAAAAAAACAATACAAAAGCATGCATAAGACTAAGAGTTATTTGCTAAATATATATATAAGAGTAGTTTCTTACATGGCACACACATTCCAATTTAGAAGCATCATAAATAGCGATTTGGTTTTCCTGCACAACTAGCAATTTAACTTGATTGATATTATCAAACTGAACTGTCGTATCTGCTAGTGGTGACGGTGATGGCCAATTTCCTGCCTGTGAATGTATGGATTTTGATTTACACTTCTCCCATCCATTTATGTTCCAGACACACATCTGCTACCATGACATTGGTTTTTAGTCAAAAAGAAAGATTTATTTGATATCTTAAACGGTGATGGTAGATAAGGTGGTTACCTTCAAAGGGATTCGAATA
>LPNX010920514.1:5985-26031 GCA_001517045.1 Pseudotsuga menziesii | reverse complement strand
AAGACCTTCAAAGGCTGCACCCACAAAACACGTACCATTTTCGAGGTTTTCTCACTTAGACAATTATAAAAATATTATAAAATTACTAATTTAATTTTTTTAAAATAACGCCGCACTAGTGCTATGGGTTCTCTACATGGATGTCAATTTTTGTAGCTTGATTCGATCATTAGGCCCTCAAAGGCTGCACCCACAAAAACATATACCTTATAATTTCTCTGAAAAATAAAAAGTGCATGTTAGGAAAAATGAAATTTGACATAGCTATGCAAATTTTCGATACATAAAAGTTATATATTCGGAAAGGTGATTCAATTTCCTACATTTCATGTTTTTTACTCAATGCAAGATATTTTGCATAAGTATCTCAAAAAATCCAAGTTGAGGGATGCCTGATTTTTCAGGTTTCTATTGCATCTAACGTGCACAAAAAGGTCCCTCATCTTCTTGCACACACCCTGAGTATTATTCACATAAATAACTAATGCAGAAATACAGTTGTGTGAATAGAATTTAAAAAACATTTCCAAATAAAGTTCAATCTATAGCTATATCCTCAGGATTTACGAAAACAATCAACTCTAAATATAATTGTAATACCTCCTAATTACTTTTGACATTATTATTGTTGTTAATTACTCTAAAAGAAATAAGTAAATTAAATTATATATATATATATATATAGAGAGAGAGAGAGAGAGAATTGGAATTTGTAATAGTGAAACAACAAATTGACAGAAAACTTAGGTTTAAAAGTAGTTACAAAACTCATAGCATTCTCTAAGGAGACAAGTGGCCAGTATTTAGAGGAATCAATTATTTGTTATAAAGTCCTAGGCAAGACAAGAGAAAGGGGGATTTTTTTCTTGGAAAGACAGATGCCAGAGATCACCTTGAGGGGGTGAAGGCTCTTACAGAAATTCATGAGATGATACAGAGCTGCCATAGTGTATCATATTGATGTTAGGCTCTATTTTCAGAAATGTGAGTGAGGCATGTGAGTATGCAAGATTCTGAGGTAACTCATTCTTGCTAATACTAGTGGTAACTTGAGGCTGTGGAGAAGCTACTTTTAACCTAAGAATCTGGGCAAGGGGGTGAAACTAGGCAAGTGAAAACTGCTACAAGTTTCTACAACACGGTGGTGTGACACTATTACAATATCCAATTTTAGATATGCTTCCTACCTCTAAAAAGGTTGGTTTTATTGCTTACTACATAACTGTTAATTGGTAAAGTTATTGAAGAAGACTAATTATAGTATTTTCGTGTTCATCGTAAATGTTCATAATGCATTCTTTCCTATTTAGTTACAAGTTATGGTCAGATATTATATAGAAAGAATGATAATATAATTTCTGTGTAGAACGAATCTATTAGGGTAATATCTCAAATCTATATTGCCGTATGGATAGTTATTTATGTGAATAATACTCAGTTCCTTGGAACTTGGAAGAATAGTTTTAGATCAAGTGAAGCTATTTATATAACTTATATAAATACATAATTGTGTACATATGAGAAGTAATTAGCAAGCCCAAATCATCAATGATATATATATATATATATATATATATATATATATATATATAATTCTTGGGAATTAGAATATGAACATCTTAGAACTTTGGTTTTCGTGATACCATTCTTAATATAGGTACCTTGTAAAGGAAATATTAATATAAGAATAAACACCTATATATATGGACATATATTTTGGGATATATATTGTGAAGAGAATATAAAGTGTTAAACTAATGAAATTATTTGGTGGATGCATTTAGGAAGTGAATATAAATGTGAGAAAGTGTGGTTTTAAAAGTAGAAGTTATTTTGTTGAATGAATAGTTGAGACGGGAAGAATTGTAAATAAAAGGTTATAAGTTATGAACCCATAGATACTATATATATACATACACATAATTATCAATAAAAGATTTATTGTGTTGGTGTATTTTTGGGTCTGTTACAGGCATAGCACTGTATCTAAAGTAGGTTTCTCTATTGTCAGAGAGCCTTGCAGAGTGTTAGTTGAGAAGCTTCAGCATATACCCTAAGTACAGTGAAACCTACTTCAATTTCCTCCATCTTATATGGCATAAATGACCAGATCTGGCACATCACTTCACAGTTCACAACATGCCTCAAAAAGGTTGATTTATAAGAGCTTATCTACATACCCGATGCTAAAAAAACAAATTAAGAATGGATGCAAAGGTTGACCATTCTGCAACAGTACTTGAACCAAAAAATACCACATCATCTACAAATAGTAGATGGGTAATAGAAAGCATCAAGGAAAACTTAATACCATTTAGAAGGCCCTCCCCTTTAGCATCATTAACGATCATGATTAAACCTTCAATAACCAATAAAAAGAGAAGCGGGGATAAGGGACACCCCTTCCTTAATCCTCTAGAAGAGTTGAAAAAATCAGTAGGAGAACCATTAATAAGCACAACAAAACATGCATAAGAGATGCATGCCATAATCCAGTTCCTGGTT
The DNA here is from genome assembly GCA_001517045.1 of Pseudotsuga menziesii. Lineage (NCBI taxonomy): Eukaryota > Viridiplantae > Streptophyta > Pinopsida > Pinales > Pinaceae > Pseudotsuga > Pseudotsuga menziesii. The sequence continues at coordinate 23,526 of LPNX010920514.1, read as the reverse complement.
TCTACATTCATTCCAATCAGCAAAAGAATTAACCTCAGAAAAACCTAATTAACCCTATCATATGCTTTGATAGATCCATCTTGAGTATCAATGCATCCAACTTCTTCATCTTAATGGAATGCAAACATTCCTGAGTAATCCCAGCCGCTTTAAGAATTTCCCTATTGCCAAGAAATCCAAACTGCTCCTTTGAAATAACATCAGCTAGTTGGGGTTTCAATCTCTTGGATCGAGATGATCTTTGTAATGACCTTATAGAAAAGGTTGTAGAACTAATTAGGATGAAAATCCGAAAAAGACCCCGATCTATCACACTTCGGAATGAGGTTAAGGAAATTCGAGTTAAAGGCCTTTGATACATACCCCTCAATGCATGATCTATATTAGATAGATGACATGTCCAAAGGCATCTTTCAGGTTAAGTATAATGCAATAAGTTTGAAACACATAAAATAGTTTAGAAGAATTATAAATACTTAGAACACATATAAGAATTATTAAATAAATTATTACTTAGAAAAATTATTAAATAATTTATTATTAAGAATATGATTTTATCCTTCTTTTAATTTAGAAAAGTTTAATATATTCTATGTATACTAAAATAAACAATATATTTATTGGTACTAAGGTTTTTCTCCCACAAACAAACCATCTTATACATTAATTTAATGGGACTTAAATGTATTCTTAAAAATAAATTACATTATTATTTATTCAAAAATTTATATCCATCATTGAAATTTAATTTTCTATCTTAAATCTATTTCATTGGATATATTAAATTCAAATTATGAGAAGGAAGCGTTTTTCGAGCTTTTTTAATTAGCTCTCTCCACAATATGTTCACATCGATGACTTGCAGGACTAGACTGAGACTAAAGAAAAACCTTTATTAAAAACATTGGATTCTCAACTAAATATTTTTATAAAGTTCGAAAAATTATGAAAACCATAAAATCATTATTAAATATATTATTTTTACGGTAAATTGTAAAGTTTGAACAATATGAAAATCATAAATTATTATTAAATATTCTTGCATAAAAAAATGTATTCTATAATTCATGTATTCTATAACTTAGTAGTGAAGAGATATGTAAGTGTATTCTATAATTTAGTAGCTAAGAGATATGTAACTCCTTGAATGTCCTACTTATCCTAGATTTGATACATATCCTTTATAATATATATGTTATTCTTTATATATATATTATATTAAAAATAACATTTAGGCTTAAATTAAATTTAAGTTATTTAGAATTACTTATATATAAAACAACATAGATAAACTAAAACCATAAATATTGGATTACACATTTCTTCAACATTTCTACTTTAAAAAAGGGTTTGTATTTTGAAAAATTTGATCCATACTTAGTAGATCCCATTTTAGATGGATCTATGCTAGTATTTTTACAATGAACATTGTGTTTATGTATAATCATAGTAGCATATAGAGAAAAAATACTCAACGAAAAAATCTAATACCTAAAAAATACAGGATTACGTTGCTTTTAGATTTAAAAAACATATCTTTCAAATTTTTGAAAATTTTAAAATATACATAAACCATTCAATATTTGCATGGAATTTAACACGAAAAATGTCTTGTCATGGGTCATTTTGCTTGTCAAATACAGTTTATATTTTATACTTCTCTATATAGTCTCCAAGAAACACAAGAATTTTTCCAAATTCCTATCTTAGTTACATGTAACATTTTTTTTCATTAAAAACAAATTAAAATATAATTCTTAAAACATTTAAATCTAATAACGTATTTATAAATTTATTTATGAAAATATGAAATAATTAAAATGCCAAATTTAAATTTATTTTTGATAATGTATTCCAAAAAATATTATAATATCTAAAATCTAAATCTAATACTAGTTACTAAACTTTATATTTATATTATAAAATAAACATAATATAAAAACTAATCAAATATTTGATATTTAGAACTAAAATATAAAACAATAAAACAATAAAATTTAAATAATTCTTATCTTGAAATATGTGCTAAACAAAAATATAGACAAATTTACACTATCAGTATTTGGCCATTTTGAATTCGAAAGTTTTGGTACAGAAAAGTGTAATACAACCAAATTATGAAACTATGTCTATAATATCAGAGAAACCCAAATTATACTCGTCATATTTCCAGTGAACTTTGTGTTTATTTATGATATTAGTCAACCAAATTAGGCTTATCACTTATCAATGTTGGAAAAAAGGTTAGAAATATGAATTCGGATCAACAAATATGAATTGGGAAACTTTATACATAAATCCCATCAGAACATGAATGAAGTAGGTAACCAGAGATCAAGTATTATGATGGCATAAAGCTATTGGACACTATTTTATTTTTGTTCTTCTTTGCTTATGCCGTAATTGTTTGCAGATGACAATTCTTCATGTTATCTCCACGAGAAAGTTTAACATTCTTCAAACATGGAGTTTCAGGATTCTGTGTGGAAAAATAAATAGTTGGAAATTGGCAGCATGAATCTCTACAATATCCAACTTCATTTCAGAACAGAGTTTAAAATGGCATAGAAAGTTTCACCAAAATCTTTGGAAAGCGCACTGGAGTGTGAAGCATTTTAGGTAGAGTTGTGCTCAAGCCATCAAAATGCTTCTATGAATATTAATGATATCATTTTACATGTGAGTAGCTGTTTGACAACCAGGCAGGCTTCAGATACAGGAAAACATTTAGCATATTTTCATTTACTCTACAAATCACTGTCAATATATAGAATATAGAATGAGAGATTTATCATATTTTCACTCATTCTACAAATCACTGTCAATGAAAGAATGTTAGCAAAACTGCCAATGATAGAATGTCAGCAAAAACCAAAAATCCCATTCAAGTAGCCTGTCAAATTCTATACAAATCAGTGTCAATGATAAAATGTTAAATTCTGTAAAAATCACTGTCAACGATAGAATGTCAGGAGGAACCAAATAAAATCCCATTAAAGTAACCTGTCAAATTTTTTATTTATATTGTTAGCCACCATGCCTTGTAAAAAGTATGTAAGGCTCCAAAAATAGGCGTATGCCGCTGCGAGTGGCTAACACACGGTATTCTTTAGTAAAAGGCGAAAGAATAGTGCGCTGTATGTTGTCCACACGGCTCCTTGATCAGTACAGAAATCTTCCGGCTTATTCATACTTCCTTCTGTGTCTAGTATCCACTTCTCCCATCAATGTGGGACAATGGTGCAATGACCTAATTGCCCGTCTCAATTGTTTTATCACCATCTTCCTCGTTTATAATATGTTGTGTCACATCCACCCATCGAGTCATGAACTAGTTACATTAATCTCTTCATCCTGGTAACTATTACACCATGGCACCAATTCACCAAGAGGGTATCCATACATTGAGCAGGCTCATGGAGTGTCTGCCATCTACCTATACTCGCACACTCCACCATCAGCCTCACTTAGACCTTGCAACCAACCTCACATTTCCAACCCCCATACCACAATATGGTATAAATTTACAATCCTCTCATAGAAGTGTAGGTAGAACAATTTGTCGAAGATTTATATGATGCCATTCTTGTTGGGATATTTCTTAGTTTTTGCATTATGCCACCATCATTACTTATGGATAATTCTTTTGATTCCACGACCCACCCATCCTTTACCATGCTTGATCACTTCCTAGACGATGTATATAGTATCCTTTACAACAATATGTTTTTTTCTCTTTTATATGAGCCCTAGACATCTCCAACTTGCAGTAGGAATCACTATCGTTGATAGCACTACCATGGGGGCACATCATACCACAAAAACATTGAGTGTCTCTGGAGGCAAATATACAACATTTCTTACCAACTATTGGAAATAACTATGGATAATGTAGTCAAAGGAAATTTTGAATCCATGAGTCCTACAACAACTTCTCAATCATATTTAGCGTCAATCATTTATTTTTTCTACCCAAGTACCTTATCCACTCTCCCTTAGGGTTTAACATCATCGGGCTAGGTTCACCCAAGAATTTATGTCTCAACATTAGCAGTCGACTTGCTGCATGCTGCAGTACAACCTTGTCGACCATGAATTCAACATAGTATAAGCATTGGTAGCTCCCAATCATAGTGGTTCCATTGGAGACACTAGTTGTGTAACCAACACCTCACTCTAATTTAGCACAAATTTAATAGCCAAATGTGTGCCTGCAACTAACCATTGGTTTGCGGTCCATTTCTCAATAAAGTTGCATGCAATAAAGGCATTGATTTTTAATTGCTAACTATTCGACATACGTCACCTTGAGTCATACATGCATACTTTAAGCCACCTATTCTAATGGTATGAGTGATACTTTAACATACTTAAATCCCTACATATGGATCATAATAGCCCCAATCATGATGACATGAACCTATATATCGATTGCTCATAGTTGTGTACCGGAATGCATAATTCATATTTGTTAGATGCATGAATGGGACCACCTCAACTGTGACATGTACAATGTTAGTTCAAGGATAGCATATACAGATGATCACATGTTATAATGGTCAAACTCTAACTTTATACTTCCTCAAACAACATCCTCTCTCACACCTTGGCACGGATTCACCACTCCACTAATTTCCTTGTTTAGTTAAAATAAGGGTGTTCTATTTTTAATCATCGTAGAAATTACTTTCACTACTTAAATTTATAATTTTATAAATTGCTTTCATTTTTTATTCAACATTTTAAATCAACAATTAAACATTTGATCATATAAATTTCACAAATTATTCATCAAGGGACTTTATGGTGTTTGAGAGTAATTTGATGAATTCCTTAGATCAGTGGGCATCTTCTCACATAGAACTTTGTTTAGAAGACATTTGATTCATATTAATGATGTATATATCATTTCCTTATTAGCTAGCATTGCTTAAGAAAACAACTTTTCTGGAATATAAATGATATAACTATTGTTTATCTAGTTAAGTTTCATTCCTTTTCAAATTGACTTAAAATGAAGAACATCCTTAGCCTTTTTCACCTCCAATACATCTTCCAAAGACTTCATTGATTTTTGGTGAATATTCCTTGCAATTTTAAAATCAAATATTTCCTCCATCTCAAAACCATCTACTATTGACTCTATCTATTTTTCTTCGTCTCTACAACAACTCATCTTGCTCAGCGCCCTCTATTGTGTTATGCTTAGTCAAACTATTATATTATTTATATACATTATTAGATGTATAGCCAATGAATTCTACTTATATGAGAATTGTTCTTTTAATCTAACCAACTAGGACATAGTTTCTAATAAATTGTACTCCCAATCATCTTGCAGGGCATCTAATTCAAATGGACCAAGACCTTTAATTTCCTCTCTAAGTATCTCCTAAAAAGGATCTGGAAAGGCAGTCAAGTTATAACAATGGACGCCATTGGGGATTCAGGACGACTGGCGATATCCTGGAACCCCATGGAAATTACAATGCATGACTAATTTGCTACCATTAACACCATATCGACATCATATCACCTGATTGGCACCTGTTATTGGGGACAACTCATGAATGTTTATGGACCTTAGTCGTCGGAATCAAAAAAATCATCTTCTTGATTATCTTCAAAAGATTCTACATACCAACACCCCTCAGTCTTGGATTATAGGGGGAGACTTCAACATGATCACCTCGATGAGGAAAAAGAAAGGAGGGTGTCGCATTCTCACACAGGAGGACCTTCTTTTCAAACATATGGTGAAGAATTGTACCCTTGTGGACCTTGAGACTCCTAATGGACTCTTCACCTGGAATAACAAGAGCGGGGGGGCTAAACAAATTGCTTCAAGATTGGATAGGTTTTTTTGTCTCTAACAACATTGTAACTTCAACAGGATCGATCAAGGCTTCAATTCTTCCTTCTGTAGGCTCTGACCACTAGACAATTTGTCTAATATGGCACAATGATGGACCCTCATCATGGATCCCCTTTAGTTTTGAGAGATTATAGCTTTCTTATCCTAATTTCTTAGCCTCCATTCAAAATTGGTGGTCTGAATTGCAAATATCTGAAAGATCTAAGATGTACATTTTTCAGCAAAAACTCAAACTACTTAAGGTTCATCTGATAAAATGGAACAAGGACACCTTTGTAAATATCTTCCACTCCAAATCCCACCTAGAAAGAGAATTGGATGAGGTGCAGCAGAAATGTATGACTGAAGGAAGAACAGAGGACAAGGATCATCGGGAACTTACACTCTCAGCCTAGATTGAAGAGAGACGTAAGCAAGAGGAAATCCTCTGGAAACAAAATCTTCGAGTCTCTTGGCTGAAATAGGGATAAAGAAACATAGTTTTTTCCATATATCCACCATCCAACACCAGATGCATAATAGGATAGTCAGGCTCAAGTCTGATTCGGGAGAGCAGATCGAAACCAGGGAATACATAGAGAAGGAACTCACCACCTTCTACAAAAACCTCCTCTCGGAACCCAAAAATCAAAGATCAGAGGAAATTTCCAAGGTTATGGAGATGATCCCCGCTCTAATCATAGAGTATCACTACAAAATGTTTATGCATCCCCTTCAAGAAAACGAGGTTGAAGAGGCCATAGTCTAGATATGAAAGGACAAAGCACATGGCCCGGATGGCTTGTTGTAATCTCACGGATCACAGAGGGTTACCAATAATACACATTTAAAAGCATACAAACATATCAGAGAGTAATTTGATGAATTCCTTAGATCAGCGGGCATCTTCTCACATAGAACCTCGTTTAGAAGACATTTGATTCATATTAATGATGTATATATCATTTCCTTATTAGCTAGCATTGCTTAAGAAAACAACTTTTCTGGAATATAAATGATATAACTATTGTTTATCTAGTTAAGTTTCATTCCTTTTCAAATTCACTTAAAATGAAGAACATCCTTAGCCTTTTTCACCTCCAATACATCTTCCAAAGACTTCATTGATTTTTGGTGAATACTCCTTGCAATTTTAAAATCAAATATTTCCTCCATCTCAAAGTCACCTACTATTGACTCTATCTATTTTTCTTCGTCTCTACAACAACTCATCTTGCTCAGCACCCTCTATTGTGTTATGCTTAGTCAAACTATTATATTATTTATATACATTATTAGATGTATAGCCAATGAATTCTACTTATATGAGAATTGTTCTTTTAATCTAACCAACCAAGACATAGTTTCCAATAAATTGTACTCCCAATCGTCTTGCAGGGCATCTAATTCAAATGGACCAAGACCTTTAATTTCCTCTCTAAGTATCTCCTAAAAAGGATCTGGAAAGGCAGTCAAGTTATAACAATGGACGTCATTGGAGATTCAGGAGGACTGGCGATATCCTGGAACCCTGTGGAAATTACAATACATGACTCATTTGCTACCATTAACACCATATCGACATCATATCACCTAATTGGCACCTGTTATTGGGGACAACTCATGAATGTTTATGGGCCTTAGTCGTCGGAGTCAAAAAATCATCTGCTTGATTATCCTCAAAAGATTCTACATACCAACACCCCTCAGTCTTGGATTATAGGGGGAGACTTCAACATGATCACCTCGATGAGGGAAAAGAAAGGGGGGTGTCGCATTCTCACATAGGAGGACCTTCTTTTCAAAGATATGGTGAAGAATTGTAACCTTGTGGACCTTGAGACTGCTAATGGACTCTTCACCTGGAATAACAAGAGCGGGGGGCCCAAACAAATTGCTTCAAGATTGGATAGGTTTTTTTGTCTCGAACAACATTGTAACTTCAGCAGGATCAATCAAGGCTTCAATTCTTCCTTCTGCGGGCTCTGACCACTGGGCAATTTGTCTAATATGGCACAATGATGGATCCTCAGCACGGATCCCCTTTAGTTTTGAGAGATTATAGCTTTCTTATCCTGATTTCTTGGCCTCCATTCAAAATTGGTGGTCTGAATTGCAAATATCTGAAAGACCTAAGATGTACATTTTTCAGCAAAAACTCAAACTACTCAAGGTTCATCTGAGAAAATGGAACAAGGACACCTTTGTAAATATCTTCCACTCCAAATCCCACCTAGAAAGAGAATTGGATGAGGTGCAGCAGAAATGTATAACTGAAGGAAGAACAGAAGACAAGGATCGTCGGGAACTCACACTCTCAGCCTAGATTGAAGAGAGATGTAAGAAAGAGGAAATCCTCTGGAAACAAAAGTCTCGAGTCTCTTGGTTGAAAGAGGGATAAAGAAACATAGTTTTTTCCATAGATCCACCATCCAACACCAGATGCATAATAGGATAGTCAGGCTCAAGTCTGATTCGGGAGAGCAGATCAAAACCAGGGAATACATAGAGAAGGAACTCACCACCTTCTACAAAAATCTCCTCTCGGAACCTGAAAATCAAAGATCAGAGGAAATTTCCAAGGTTATGGAGATGATCCCCACTCTAATCATAGAGTATCACTACAAAATGTTTATGCATCCCCTTCAAGAAAACGAGGTTGAAGAGGCCATAGTTTAGATATAAAAGGACAAAGCACATGGCCCGGATGGCTTGTTGTAATCTCACGAATCACAGAGGGTTACCAATAATACACATTTAAAAGCATACAGACATATCAGAGACAAGAGCACATATGTGGAATAATAGATTATATTATAGTGAAAGGGTTCATACAAAACATAGAACTGAACCGAGTTCTCATCTGGCTCAACAGCCTAATATATATGATTTACAAACAGTTACAAATAAATACCTATCGGTTTGGTTAACCGACACGACTTTATGTGGCCGACCTAATCTCTAATTAGTCGGCTAATCAACTTAGTCAGCTTACCGAATAGCTCCTCCAACATCTCCCCCATGAACAAAATTGTTCTTCGTCCCGAAGAAACAGGGGAGGTACTCAAAAATACACTGCCTGTCTAAAGCAGTTTATTTCTTTGTTGGACTTTCATGGGCTGTGAAGTCGGATAGTTGGTCGTTTCTGTACATAGACTTCCACAATTGCTTCTACTGTCATGGCCAACTGATGTTGGAATTATGTCCAACTTTGCAGTACTTTCTGGATGTCGATGGTTAATATTGTAAGGCTTGATAGTGTCAACATCTTCTCTTGAATGGAAAGGTCTGCTATCCTTTCCATGTCGAAACCCATAAACTGGTCCTTCTCTTCTATCGTCTCCAGAATTCTTTTCATCTGCGGACATATGGTGTCTAATTTTTCCAAGCTCGGGATTTCCTGCTGCACCCACTGGTGTGCTTGTCTCTCGAGCTTCTGCAGTTTGGCTGTTTCGAGCACGATTTGATCTTCAAAAATGCTTCTCAATGCTTCTTTCATGCTCTTTCTTTTCTCTAGTGCTTGAATTTCTTGTCTAGTCTATTGGGTCTACTAAAAGACTTGCCCGTAATAAGCAAGCTAGTCTCGTAGTATCCCTTCCCTTATGACAGACTCCTCTATGTGATCTTGAAGCACTTTGTAAGCTTCGGAGAAAGCCGTGTGCTGCTGCATCAGTAGTCGAGTTGTTTCTTCTTTTTTCTCTTCTCTTGTGTTTTGCATTTGTGTTTGTAGTGCCAACACCACGCTTTCAAACAGCTGATAGGCTCTTTCTAGTGGCTTGTCGGTGTCGACCTCTATTGATCCTGGTATCACAGATTGTGCAAGGTTTCTGCATTTTATTAGGAGCTTGACTTGTTCTCTTTCATTATCGTCGAGCTCCTTGCATCTAGTCTGGCTCCCTATTTTTGCTTCGATAGCCAAGGTTTCCAAGAGTTGTCCCAACTCTCCATCTTTCAGCTTTGTTGCGTCGACTGCAGTGGTCGACCCAAGTTGGCTGATGTGGACCATTGTCTCTTGGGATTGATGGTCCCTCTTCTTTCTGGTTTTCTAGTGGTTGATTTTTCGGTAGTGGATTGTTTGGTTGCTGGCATGTAGTGGTTAGGGGGGCTTTTGGTTGGGTCTGCGGGATGAGTTCAGAAGCTGGGTGTGTATCTAGTGTATTTTGTGCAGAGGGCTCAGATACAAATGTTGTTGGTACTGATGGTTGCGGAAAAAATGGCTTGGTTGCAAGTTTTGGGTTGGCGGGTGGTGGTGATGGTGAATGGTCGGGTGTGATTGGTGTGGTGGGGATGTGGTCGGATGTCGAGTTCTCAATTTGTGGGGGTGAACCCTCCGGGATGTCGAAAAACAAGTCGTTGATTTCTCGATTGATTTCTTCCATGTTCTCTTCTTCCTCATTTATGGCTGGTTCATTGGCTGGTGGAGGGGGTGCAATGTTGGTTGGGGTGAAGGATGAGGTCCGACTTGTGACAACTTGAGTTGTCTTGTCGAGGTTCCTCACAAAATTTGATTGCAAAACTCCCACAGATCTCGGCTTCTGGGGTTTTTGGTCAGGTTGTAAAGGAGCAAGCTGTCTTGATCCACCAGCTTCAAACAGCAGGCATTTGGTGGTGATCTTCTGTATAGAGGTAAGCAACTCAGGAAGTTTTTCAATGTATGCTTGGAAGTCTCTATCTTGGTTGAACCTCTCCTTCAAGGTTTCCGGCATAGCATTCTTGCATATGTCGACTGGGCTTATGGAAGGAAGCTTTGAAATTTCTTCCTATGTGATTTGAGTCGGAGACAGGGGTGGAGGTGTTGATACTAGATCGACAACATTTTTGACTGTCGAGGTGTGTGTACTTTTTTCCTTCTTTGGCCGACCTTGTCGTGCTCTTGCTTTGACAAATTTCTTGAACTATGCCTCTACCAGAACTTTGTTTGCTATAGAATCTTCGATGATGTCCCCTTTCCTTTTGTCTGAGTTGCTTTCTTCCTTGCTGCTGCTATCTCCTTTGCTAGCTTCTTGATTTTTTCTTTGGTTATTTCATACTCAAGGTTGTCGGACTCAACATCTCCCAATTTGTCCCCTTCCTCCTCTTGTTGTGCTGGGCTAACACTTTTCTCAGCTAGAATGGCTACTTGTTGTTCTGTCTGTGTCCCTTCCTTTTGGGTTGTCAGCGGTATGATTGTGATTTGCAGCCGGTTGGTATCCTCTGCTGGGGTTTCCTCCGACATGAAGGTGCTGATGTGTAGTCGGAGTTCATAATCTTCTTCTTTTTCTTGGCCAATGAGTGGTTCTTTTATAGCTAAGGTTGCTTCCTTGGCTTTTGCTGGTATCGACAATTTTGTGCCAGACTGTCGAGCTAGCTTAGAAAGTATCTCTTCGACTGTTGGGTAGTATTCAAGAGTCTTTGTTTTTTCCTTGGCACCCTACATATACCACACCGCAGTATGGTCAAGTTCCAGCTATATGTGCGAGGTTTTAGGTAGACTTCGTCAGATGTTCTGGGGCACCCTCCATCTGGTTGTCTGAAGTTTGAGTTGTTGGAACCAATTTTCCAACATCACCTTGTTGTTTTCTAGTTCCTTCAGTGTTCTAGTCTGGGCAAATGGTTTGAATCTCCACATATGGAATTTTGTGGGTTCATGGAATTGCTTGTCCCCGACTGGGCACAAGTAGTACATTACTATCTATATTATAAGGGACGGGAACCTTATAATCCCTCCCAACTCCTGGAATTTCTCATAGATGCCTTTGAGCATGTCGGCGACATACTCAGCCCATCTGTAGACTTTTCCCCTATCGACAATGGTATCCACTACCTCTAGCATGTCCAATTTTAGGTCACTTCCTCGACCTGTGGGTGTACACCCTGTTGCTATGATTTTAGCCACAATTTGTGGCGTTCGGGCTTGTATTTGGCTAATCATTAGCCCTTTGGAGTTCTTGCCCAAAGGTGTTCTAGTCAGTCGCTCTACCAGCCCTTCTTTTATGCCAGCTAATACTGGGTCTCCTTGGTTGGATAGACTCATCAATTTGTATATCACTTCACCAGAGATCTCCACTAGCCTATCGAAGTAGAATCTGCCATTGTGGTATCGGCTTATAATGAATTTGACTGTTGTTTCTTTTGTACCTCCAAAAATTTCCATGAACGGTGTGTTCATGTAGTTCATGATAGAACTGTGGTTTACCTTTTCTGCAGCTTGGGTTGGTTTCTTGTCGACATAGGCCCATTCCTTGATCTCGGCCCATCTCTTCGCCCATGAGGTCTCTTGAACCTTGGCGTTATTTATGTTTCTTAACCTTCTCAGTAGTGGTGTTTCAGCAGTTTGTAGTTCTTTAGTCTTTGTTGCGGCTCTGGTCTGATTTGGTGCCATTTTGTCGATTTTTTGTTCTACTTTACTTAGGGATTCTCGATTCTCAGTCTTCTGTTTGCTAAATTGCTCTCTCTGTTCAAAATACTGTAAATGATTATTTTCTGGTCCGGTATTTATAGGTGGGGTATTTGACGTTTATGTCGATGGTTGTATTAATGGTGGAAGTGATGGTCCAATGTGGTCAGTTGAGTTTGCGTTAATGGTGATTTGATTTTGGCGCTCGTAGTCATGAAGGCATGATGTGACCTTCTGGGTCGCTGGTCAATGTCGATCATGTGATCGGTCGATGGTGGTAGGTCGATGGTTGTGATGTTGGCTATCGAAGCGTTGACTTCTTGTCATCCTGGTTTATGGGTGTTGGTTCTGTTTTGTTTATGTTAGATTTTTTTCAAAGTTTTATAGCTTGTGTCTAACCTTTATGGTCGTTATATGCTTCTTCTTTTTTTAAACTTGTTTTAATTTTTGTACCATGCTTTAGTCGGGCACCATTAACAAGTTTCTAAAATACTATGCCTTGTAACATCCTTAGTCGGACTAATCTGTTTGCATGAATCTCTTCGACAACATAGGGTCCAATCCATTATGTATGTAGCTTTTTGGGTTTTCCTTTTACTCGACTGTTGTATAGTAGGGCAAGGTCCCCTACAGATAGGTTTTTGTTTTTGATATTACGATCGCGCCATGCCTTCTACTGTTGTTTTTGAATTTCTTAGTGTTGTAAAGCGATCAGTCGGTGCTCTTCAAGCTTGCTTAATTGCATTAGTTGGTCCTTCCTTCTCTGTTCGACATCGACATGTAAAATTTCTACTATAATAGGTGTTTGTTGTCGAAAATGTAATGGAACAACTGCTTCTTGTCCATAGACTAGTAGGAACGGTGTTTGGTCTGTCAAATGCGTGTATGTTGTTATGTAAGACCATAGTACTGCAGGTATCTTTTCGTCCTAGTTGTCTTTCTCGGTGTTACTTATTTTTGTTAGACCTTTTGTTAATGTTTTGTTGAATGCCTCAATTGCTCCATTCGACTAAGGGTGATAAGTTGTACTACATCAGTGGTCAATTTGGAATTGATCTGTTAGTGTTTTAATAGTTTTATTAATAAAGTGTGACCCTTGGTCATTGATTAGGGTTATTGGACATCCAAACCTGGTAATGATATTTTCATAGATAAATTTAGCAGCTATCTCACTGGAACATGTGTCGACTAGTTCTGCTTCTACTCACTTTGTTATATACTCTACTGCAGTTATTATGTACCTTGCACCTGTTTTTTTTGTTGGTATGGGAAATGGTCCTATGAAGTCAATGGCCAAAATTTCAAATGTCAAACTTGGGTTTACTGATATTAAGGGCATTTCTATACTAGGCAGAGGTCGACCCAGTCGTTGACATCTGTCACATTGGCTCACAAACTTTTTGAAGTGTCAGCCACCATAACCCTGACTATTGGATTTTCTTGGCGGTTGTGTCTGCTTGAAAATGTCCTCCTGCCGGTCCATAATGTGCTTCATACATAATATTATTTCTTTCATGTTCTAGTACACTTCTTCTGAGGATGTCGTCCAGGCCCATTTTATACAAGAATCTATTTATGAGGCTATATGGTGTAGCTTTCATGGCTAAGATTTATTATTTCTTCGTACTCATGCCTTCTGGTTCTTGTCCATCTTCTAAGAACTGAGCTATTTCCTCTAATTTTGCTGAAACTACTTCTATTTGAAATAAATGTGCATCTGGTAGGTCGTCTTCGACTCCTGTCAGTTCCTCTCCTGTGTCTATTCATGATAAGTGGTCGAGTCCAACATTTAACTTTCCTGGTCTGACAACGACTTCAAATTCGAATTATTGGAATAGAAGTAGTCATCGACACATTCTCCCATGGTGTAAGGGCTTATTTATGAGTTATTTTAGTGCTTGGTGGTCGGTATAAAAGATAAACGGATTGGCTAGTAGGTAATGTCGATACTTCTGTAGTGCGAAGACCATTCCTAATGCTTCTCTCTCTATTGTCGAGTGGTTTCTTTCTACTTTATTTAATTTTCTGCTACTGTAAACTATAGGGTAGTCCATTCCATCGTCCCCTGGTTGAGTTAGGATTGCTCCTATTGCTGGGCCTAATGCATCGATGTGTACATGGAATTTGGTCAACCAGTTTGGAAATCTTAGAATGGGTGCTTCCACTAGCTTCATTTTTAGTGTTTCAAATGATATGTTGCATTCCTCTGTCCAGTCAAACTCCTGATCTTCTCTTAGCATTTCTTCCAGTGGATAGGTCATATCTGAATAGTATCTTATGAATTTCTTGTAATACCCTGTATGACTGAGTAGTACCTTGACTTGTTTTGGGTTCACCAGTGGTTTTAAATCGAGGATAATCTTTATTTTTGCGAAGTCGACCTTAATTCCTTCTCTGAGACAATGTGTCCTAATAGTATCCCTATAGGGGTCATAAATATGCACTTCTTGATGTTCAGAGCTAGCTGGATTTGTTGGCATCGTTCCAACATGAGCCTTAGCCATTTACAGTGATCTTTTAACATAGAGTATATTGTCCAATCATCGAAATATACTACCATTGTTTTGTAAATATATTCTTGAAATGTTTTGACCACAATTATTGAAAATACTGCAAGTGCATTTTTTAATCCAAAAGACATAACCCTATAAGCAAATGAGCCAAATTCACATATGAATGTTGTCTTTTTCTGATCTTCTTTGGCTATTGGTACTTGGTTATACCCTGAGAATCCATCTATGAATGAGTAGCATTCATGTCCTACGACCTCACATAAGATTTCATTTGCATAAGGAGTTGGAAATGGGTCTGCTAATGTAACTTTATTAAGGTCTCTGAAGTCGACACAGATCCTTAGCTTGGTTGGATCGTGTTTCTTTGGTTGAAAAACCATTGGACTTGCCCATTCTAATTGGTCAATAGGGTAGATAATTCCTACTGCAAGCATATTATCAATCTCTTTCTTGACTAACTCTTTGTGTAATACCCCCATGACATTATTTTTATTTTCCACGTTTTGAAATTTTTTATTTTATTTTTATATTGTAATGAGTTATAAAACTCAAAGACTGAAATAACATTTGCACAAATAAACATTTTATTTATTTATTAATAAAGAGAAAGACACTTGGAGAACTCAACTACATGAGGGAACACCAACCATGGCACCAATGGACATGTGTAAGCAAGCTAAGAGTGATTGACACCAATCAAATCTAGTCCAAAGCTCAACAACCAGACAAGATCCTAAATCATAGGGATTTAGGGATCTGATTGGAGATTTGATTGGGGATGGCATAAGACCTGGGCAAAGTTATTTATATGAGTGCACTAGAATAGCATGGGACGCCGTGTTGTGCATGGGAGGAATGATTGTTGAGCATTCTTCTGTTTTTTGTTTATAAGTCCACCGTAAGAACTTGTTACGGACTCGAGGTTGAGTGCCGCGAGGAAGTGTCTTGTTGTTCGGGTGCATGGTTGGTGATCCAGCTCAGGGGTGGAGCGGAGCAAACTGTTGAGTTGTTGCCTCCTATGGTTGGGAGGAGTTGAATCTCCAAGTTGTTATTTTTCCAAGTAAGTATTGAAAATTTTCAAATTCTTCCATGCGATTTGTACTATACTTTTAGATCTGAAATTTTTATATCTCATAGCCAGCGATTTGTATAAGTCTGGGAATTGTTGTTTGAATTTTAAAGTTTCATTTCAGCAAGTGATTCCCTTCCACGCTTTTGACTTCCTGCGTTTGTCTTTCTGAAAATGAGTTTACCTTCGTTTCTTATTATAAGAGCCTGCGATTTCCTTATTTGAGTGGATCTGTCATTGGGATCTGAATATATATATATATATATTGGAATGACTACAAATTTCAAATTAAAAACAATCTGGATGTAACGGTAGAAGCGATTGATGGAGAAGAATTACCTTGACTGTCAATGATTTCTCTATTAATACATTCTAGAATAAGGCATGCGATTCCAGCTTGGATAAAATTTAAATGTATGCGATTCCAGTTTCTGGTAGATGTTAGATCTGAACCTGTTTGATGTCTATGCTTTATATAATAGTGGATCTCAGTAAACAATTGTAAGGTAGTGTTCTTTGAAGATCTGCAACATGTATGTATAGAATGTCAGACTGTGGAGACCGTTTATCGCTAGAGTGTTTAACCTTGAAGCTTGGAAAACGATCTGCCATAGTCTTTATCTTTCAGATCTATAATGAATATGTGTTTGGAAAACGATCTGCCGTAGTCTTTGTTCTTCAGATCTATAATAATTATGTGCTTAGAAATCGATCTCGGTAAACAATTGTAAGGTAGTGTTCTTTGGAGATCTGTAACATATATGTATAGAATGCCAGACTGTGGAGACCGTTTATCGCTAGCGACCCTGTGTGCGTTTTCATCTGGAAACTTTATATACATTCTCCAAGGTTTGTGTTTGATCGATGAGGACTCGGCAAACTTTTCCCAATGCCTGCGTTGGATTGGTTGTAAGTGTGTTTTATTTTTAGATCTAGATCTCTGGTATATTCACAAGTCCTATATGCGTTTGATCGAGCAACTTCTAACTCTGTCCACCGCTTTAGATCTTGAAATATCTGCATTATATATATCAAAACCCTGTTGCGTTTTCATTTGCTTCACCCAATACTAGATCTGGTTTTTATTTCCAACGATTCGCATAGATCTGGAATTGCATTTAATTAAAAATTGGGTTAATACTCCATGCCACCGATATGCATAGATTTGGATTTGCGTTTAGTTGAAAAATTGGTTTGTTACTCTGTTTCCAGGGATTTCTACATAGATCTGGTTTTTCATTCTATTTAAAAATTGGATTGATACTCTATTGCCAACGATTTTATTTAAGATTGGAATCCATTTCCAACGTTTTCTATTTATCTAAAGAACTGGAAATTTTAATTCCTCCACTTCCTACGATTGTATTAAGATCCGGAATATGTTTTATTAAAGTCTGCGTGCTTATCGCCTATTTTCTAAAACATTTTGAATGACTGTTTGTTTTATCTAATGTTATGGGCATTTGTATGGATCTCCCTACGTGTATTTAGAAATATGAGTGTTTCTCTTTGCATCTTCATTTCTGAAACTGATATCCGAACAATTATTTAATGCCTGTGAATTTTTTTAAGGCTGGAGTTTCCAAACCTGCGTTTAACTTTCAAGAGTTATTTAAGCAAATCAAACCAAGCTTAAGAAATTTTCGTTGGTGTGATTACTCTTTTAGTTGTCGACGTTTCGAAGAGGGCTCCCTTCGTTTCACTCTTTGAAGATTGGATTTGTATTTAT
>LPNX010920513.1:596771-609372 GCA_001517045.1 Pseudotsuga menziesii | reverse complement strand
TTAAGTTAATGTGAAATATGAGTTGATTAAAATTAGGCGAAGGGGTGGACTCCAGATATACCCAAGAGTACTTGGAGTATGTCCAAAACTAAACCTTCACAACTACCCGCAAGGAATATGTGGGTTGAATGGAGTCGATGGGGATATTGTTCATAATGCACCCATTAGGGTGTGATAGAGATCGGCGCCCCGAGGTCACTTTTCAGGAGTTCCCGCTTCCTTTGGGTATTTTTCCACCGTAATGGTTTGATCTAGGTGTTGGATTTTCACTTGATGGTTTGTCAATTTGGGAGAGTGAATCGTAATTATTCTAGTCACTCAAGTGCTTTTGATATAGCTTGACTGATCGGACGAACCACAGCCAAGTGCAGAGCATACACACCGGAGTCTTGTCAATTTTAGTAAATTTTGAGATGGGTGTTCTTGTTAAAAAGAAAACCCTCCAGGAACCTCTTTCAATCCAAGTGGATCTCAATCGGGGAATCAAGGAGGGGTTAATTTTAAAATAGATGATGAAACAAATGATTAAAAGGAAAACACAGATACATAATTCCGGTTTTCTAATTAGTCCTACCACGCATCTCTTTCGCCTTTTGGGTCAATCGGGAAGTCGTGGGGTAAGTATTAAGATTACTTTGAAATCTCAAATATGGAATATGAAATTGATAATAAAACAAAGTATACTACCTCGCAGATTAGAACTACGCTAGTTTGCAAAAAAAAAAGGAAAGAAAAGCAAAAAGGAAACATAGACACAAATCCCCCCAGGGGGGATGGTGAATAGGATTGAAAGAGCCTATTCGAAAGGACCTTTTATTTTTATTAGCAGTGATTTACAATATCAGAAAATTAAAATTGATGCACTTTGGTCCTTGTTATCTGGGATCCAAAGGCTTACAACAAGCTTGCAACAAGCTAGAATTAAAACACAGTGGTGGGGGAAGCTCTCGGGAAGCTCCGGTTCATCCAAGAGTCGGAAATTTGGTAGATTCTCCTTCTCTTTTTTGTTAGACCTGCTAAAAAACAGCGAGCAATCAAAATCAAATGTGCCCAAACACACCTTGAAAGTGTTTTGGGTCACTACACTAGTTACCAAAAAAAAACTTAAGTAAAATTTTGTTAAGTTGGGGTAATCTAGTTTTGCAAAAAGGAACCAAGGAAAGCAATCTTTCCTTGGGATCTTGGCTTGCTGTTTGGGCAGCCAATGAGATGTGCAATTTTATTTCAGAATATGAAACTTTAAAGTACAGCAAAGGAAACTACCTTAAAAGCAAGCTACAAATTTTCATTAAAATGCTTGCAAAAAGAGGATAATTTCAGCTAGATCTCTTAAAATATAACTTTATATGCAAAACAGAACTGAGATCTAAACTTAAGAAAGGATCTTACTAACTATATCTATATGTAATTTTCTTAATGATACAAATCTAAGTAATAAGATTCCTTAATAGTAACCAATTTGAAGAGAAATTAAGATTTTGAAGGAGGAAGAGGAGGAGAGAAATGTTGGTAGCCTTGAAGATACACCATGGAGCTTTTAGGTGGAATGTTGAGGGACTATGCCTTTGGAATTTTTTTGAGAGAGTGAAGAAGCAAACTAGATCAACATCCTCTCCAATCTAGGAACCTCCAGCTCAGCTGAAATCAAAGACTTGCCGAAATTCTTGTGAGATCCGATTAGTACATACACAGAGATTCAGAATAGCATGCATATAAACTTATAAAACATGTTGAATCTAGATCTCTAAACATGCATCAAAGGAAAGAGATGGCCAATAAAATTATTGAAAAGCACCTTTCCTATCAATATTATAATAAGTTTTTTATCAATCTTAGCAATGAATCCACAAGCAATCAGCAATTTATGAACATAGATACAGGTTACCTCAGTAAAAAATGGCAATGATCATCCACACATACAATGACATAACATTGTTTTTCCTCCAAAGCTTCTCTTTACTTCAAATGAACAATAACAACAGTACAATAGCAACAGCACCTCAATCCCAGTTCTAACTAGCTTGGAAGAGGCTGCTTGTGCTTGATTTATACAAAAAACAGGAGATCCAGCCCAGGGGGCTGCAAATCCCAATGAGACAGATCAAATCAGCTGATGGAGAGTCAATCAATGCAGATATGAAGTTGAACTGAGCCTACTTGTCAACCGGGGGCCTGATTGAGCTGACACATCAACCCATAACCGACACATCAGTCCACAGAGCTCCCAGGAGAGCCCACATGTGTGGAGGAGAGAGAGAGAGAGGGTGCAATTCCCCATAAAGACTTCTAAATATAACCTCTGGATCTGATTTGATCATCTCCTTCAGTCAAGGATTTGTCAGATCCAATCAATCTAGTTCAGATCTGACTAATTTCAATCAAATCAGCTGAGAATCCACTGATCTATGATTCTGGATTTGCTCCATTATTCATCAATTTATTAATTAAAATAATCAATAATTGATTTTTGGGGCTTTCTGACCAGAGTGATGGAAAATCACTCAAAACTAGGAAATAATGGGTCCATGGGTTTACATGGTGCTCTTAGCTTGAAAATGAGCACCTACATGACTGAAACTGATTATTTGGCCCACTTTTATTACAAAATCAATTTTTCCAATTAAACTATTAAAAAATAGCCTAAGTTTTGGAAAAATTAAATTTTAATAAAAAACACTGAAAAAACTAAAAAATTGAAAAATTGAAAAAACCTAGGGGGACTTAGACATGTTCATATGACTCGACCATGATGTCTAGCATGTTTATGCATTGATACATAGACTCTAATAACCTCAATAGGCCTAAATTCCAAGCTGACCACCCCAACTTTGGAGGTATGGAGTGAAAAACTCAGAAATTATTAGTCGTTTATTCAACAACCAATAATAACCAAGGGAAAAACCAGCCTGGGATGATCGGATTGACAAATAAATTCTAAGAGGCTGAGTCTTTTATATACACTATCATGCTACAACATTTATTACAATTCCCCCATGGGGTATGAACATGTGATATAGTACAACAAGCACTTCCCGAAAGTACTTCCAAAGGTCTTTTGAAGTTCGAACAAGTTATCCTTGTCCGGTTCACCAAGCTCACTTGATAAAAAAACACTAAGTACAACTTAGGTGGTAACATGGTCCACATATGTGCCATGCAACAACTGAAAGTTTATCGTCACAGTAATCAAAACGTGTAAAATAGTGCAACCAATAACCAATGTTAATAATTTAAAGTGCCATTTAGCATATGATTTCTAGATCTGTGTATGTGATAGCATAGATATAAAATACTAACTTAATGAAAATCTAGTGCCAAGCTAACCATAATGTTATTATCATTCACTCGATCATGTATGTAAGCTTTGAAATATAAAATCATCAAGTCCCTTACTGTAACGAACATAAATAAGAAAATAATTAAATAATTTATAGTTAGGTTAGTATGAAAGGAGGCGTCTCCTCATCATGAATGTCCAAGCCATATTTAAGGCCAAGAGATCATTGTAATATTCATCATCTAATATATATAATTCTTATTTATCATCCAACATGATAGTCAGATTCGATTATTAAGGGATCAACCGGACTCGGTTGCTCCATTTGGTATCAGAGCTTTTCACTCCTCCCCTCAGAGCTCGGATTCAGCTCCTAAGCTTTCGCTCCTCCTCCCTCAGAGCTTGGATTCAGCTCCTCCAAAACCCCTACATCTCCACTTATCCCTTAACTCCATCCCTCTGTTGCCCCATCCACTCCACCACTGCACTCTCCACTCGTTGCTCCTTGCGACCCCCATTTTCTGCTGAGTCTCCTACCCGCATGCATCTCCACCATCTTCATCTCCCACATGCTAGTCTCCTCTCCACAGCCCTGCACACATCCACACCATCGCCTGCACATCTCCCTGCCCTCCTTCATCTCCTCACACCCTCCATCTCCTTTCCTGCCACCCTTCTACATCCTCCCTTCCACACTGCCCAACAGTGCTCCCCCAACCGCCTCTCCTCTGTCATCTTATCCCCTCTTCCCATCCACCTCCGCAACATCCAACATACGCTACTCCACTAGCATCCTTGCCCTCGCTGCCTCCTCATAGCCTCTACTTGCTCCAACCTCCTTCCCACCACTACTCCCACTTCATTACTTGTCCATTTATCCCACACTCTGTAACCTACCTTGCATCCATGATGCATCATCCATCCACACTGCCTCCCAACACCATCATCCCACCTCCACGACCACGACCTGTAAACACACACACAAAAAAAATAAAAAATTAATAAAATATTATATAATAATAAAATTATTATTACAATAGTTATTTTTATAAACTATATAAAATTAAATATTATATAATAATATTATTATTATTACAATATTTAATTTTAAAAACTATATACAAAATATTATATAGTTTATAAAATATGTATATATATATATATAAATTAATTAATATATTATTATTCAAAATTCACCTCAAAAGCCAAAATAGCGTTGAAATACACACCGCCGCATACAAGGTCCAAGACCATGGAGGAACTGAAAGAGAAAATCGAAAAAATGGGGAAGGACATCAAGTCCCTTGTTGCTAACCAAAAAGGCTCGAAGGAAGAGATGCAAAATAACAATATAGTACTCAAAGACGAGCTTGTTCTAGTACTAGAAAGAAGGTTGGATGAAAATTTTGACATCTTGAGCTAAAAACAAAAATACCTAGATGACAAAATGAGTACCATGGCTCAAAACATAAACACCCTAACACAAAACATGAGCACCATGACACAGAACCATAATACATTAATTGAGATGTTACAAAATCTCATAACCAGTCCGAGCCAAGTCAGCAGTCCAGACATGTTAGATGCCTCATTTCATGTTGCCACCCAGGAAACACTCACAAAGAATCAAGAAGAGTTGCAAAAAGAATTAAAGATTAAAAATGCAATGCTTAAGCAAGAGATAGAAACAAAAGTACTGCCAGATATGGAGGCACGATTAAATAGAAAAATAGATGCTATCAGTAAGATAGTAGAGAATAAAAAGGCTAAATATCACCACCAACAGCAAAGCAGTTCAAATATGTCACTTTCATCATTCAGTAGTTCTGAGCCATCATCAAACCATAGGGCAAAAGGAAATCAATATCATCCTCACAAAGTGTACCCACCTAAGGAAAAAATAGAGTTGTCGAAATACAATGGGAGTGAATACCAATGCGTTGCTTGGATAAACAAGGCAGAAGAATACTTCGACATTTACAATATTCAATCTGATGAGGAGAAGGTGAAATATGCGTCAATGCATATGGAAGGGTACGCCTATAATTGGTACTTATGGTGGAGGAGAGATAATTTTACCTACACCTGGAACTTGTTCAAAAATGATTTTCTTAATAGGTTTCAAGGAAT
The DNA here is from genome assembly GCA_001517045.1 of Pseudotsuga menziesii. Classification (NCBI taxonomy): domain Eukaryota; kingdom Viridiplantae; phylum Streptophyta; class Pinopsida; order Pinales; family Pinaceae; genus Pseudotsuga; species Pseudotsuga menziesii. The sequence goes on along the minus strand of LPNX010920513.1, from coordinate 603,965 downwards.
CAAAGAAGATGAAATTTTCAGTAAACTTACCAGATTACAACAAGTTGGAAGCATTGAGGAATTCACACATCAGTGGGAATCCCTATCGACACGAGTATTTGGGTTGTCTGACAAGAAAAGACTCGAAACCTATTTAGGAGGTATTAAACCATACCTCCAAAAAGAGTTAAAGTTACATGACATACCTAACGTAGAAGTAGTAAGGCATAAAGCAAAATCCACAGAACACAAATTAGAAGGAATTAAAACAAAAGGCGATAACCATTATTGGCAAGAAAAAGAGACACAATGTAGGTACTATGCAGATACTTGGTCACCCAATCATCGATGCCACAAACCTCAATAATATGCCTATGAAATGTAAAATAGATCGAATTCATCTAACAGTTCCTCTGATAATAGAAAAAAAAGAAAAACATATGTCATTGATGTGGTGATGATTGGACCCCTAGTCATAAATGTAGGAACAGTGAGACAATACAGTGCAAAATAATCAATGGAAAGGAAGTGCAAGTCTCTACACAAGAGACCTCATCCGATTCTAATACTGACACCGAGTCAAAAAAATAACAACACTAGGAAAATACTTAAGCTTTGAGGACAAAGCTTCCTTAAAAGGAGTGGCAATGTAACGAACATAAATAAGAAAATAATTAAATAATTAAATAATTTATAGTTAGGTTAGTATGAAAGGAGGTGTCTCCCCATCATGAATATCCAAGCCATATTTAAGGCCAAGACATCATTTTAATATTCATCGTCTAATATATATAATTCTTATTTATCATCCAACATCATAGTCAAATTCGATTATTAAGGATCAACCGGACTCAGTTGCTTCACTTACCATCACCCAACTCTCAATATCAATAATTAGTACTAAGAAAATACAAAACAATACTTAGTAAAATAATGTTAGAATTATATCACTGTGCATTTAGAGATGTAAGGTTCCCGATCTTAGTAAAAAATCAGACTTACATTTACCAAGAAAACTAATGCGAATAGGGCAGAAAACTAATCAAATCAATAAGATATATTTTACAAAAATTTACACCACCATCTAAATAGTTTGAAATACTAACTTGTTTGTTGTTTTGAATGTGCAGAGAAGGAAGCTAGGGCATACGAGGTCTGCAATACATATTGTAGACCTGTGTTTGATAAAGGAGAGGGCTCGTATTGTGGGAGCAGCAGGTCTGCGTTTTTAGGGTTTTACACAAATTTTTTTTAGGGCTTTCTTTTTTGATAAAATAAAACTTACAAAAACACATAAAAATTAAGTCTAAAACCTAAGAGACAAAAATAACCTAAGAATAATATTTACAAGTATACAACTCATAAAATCTAGTTTTGAAAGATAGATGAACAATTAGGGTTTTAAAAATTAAATTTTTTTAACCTAGGGTTTCGTCATGCCGAAATTATAGGAAGAAGGGCCGAAAAAAGCCTAATTTCTTCTACGTGATTTTTCTTCTATTTTTCTACGTTACTAAGAAGCATTTTTGTTTTATGTAGAAGGTTGTCTCCTAGTTTGGATGATAGTCTAAAAGTAGTTATTTATTATTGGTTGTATCTCATGTATCTTAATATAATGAAATAGAATTTAAGGATAAAGACAAACACATTAAGGATAAATAACACGTCAAAACCCTTACCTTATCATTGTCCTTTTGCCAGATCCATTTTCCCATACAACTTGATAAGAGTTGTCCACGAGATGCATTTCCATCACCAAGACCTGCATAAATCATGAAAGACATAATTTTTATATGAGTAAATAATATATAAGCAAATAAACAGTCATTTAAATCCTACTACAAATTCCTGTAGAAATCAATGAACCGTGAAATGTTAAATTTATTAACAATTTTTTAAGAAATAGACATGCATTTAAAAATTTACAACCATCTTTAATACATAGTAATAAAAGAGTATTTATACCTTATTGAGCTCCTCTCTGTTTTGAGAACAGTTTTATATTCTCTACTGAACAGGGCCAACCATGTGAAGGTGGAATCTCATATGGCCCCTCCTCTCCCTCACATCGCTCTCAATTCCTCATACCCAATAAACGATGTTGTTTACATAGAAAACATATAAACATTCATGCATAACTAGGCTAGTCATCAAAACATATAAACATAAAAACATTGAAGAATAATGAGGTAGTTCATATAAACAATGTTTTAGACTAACAACATCGATATACATCCAAATACAAGTCATGAATTTATACATCTACTTTTTCTTTGATTTATGTTTTTTTGCATTGTAATAACTGACGATAATTGAGATATTATCATCATCATTTGGTGGAATATCTACAAATCCATGTCTTTCTAGTGTTTGTGTTTCCATGCCCTCATGTATCATACTTCTTGTACATCGTTGAGTAGGGCGTGGAGGCAGTTCTGAAGGGGTGTGAACTGCAACAACGAAAATGGGAATATCGATATGTTGAAATATTATTGAAATTAATAGATCATCATTTTGATTAAAATTACAATATTTGTCTTTACCTGTCTGTGTAGTTGTGAGAATTGGTGTGTTAATTGTTTCTGTACTTGCTAATTTTTCTTGCGGTTCACCCTCCTGATCTTCACGGTCTTCCATTGAAAGAAGAAAATTTATAAGTATACGTCAGGAAATAAATATCTATAATCAAAGTAGATATTTCTATTTCCAAAGCACACATACCTGAATGGCCACTTTTCTCCCCACTATCATGGGACATGCACACCCCAACATCAGCTGGTGCGTGTTGAGTACTGTTGGATTCACTGCTGCGGTTGCACTGTTGCTTAAAAGAAAACATAAATATTTAGTTATGGATGATATAATAAAAAATGAATAGACTTTAATAGTATACTGCAATGATGTCCTTATTCATTTTATTTACCTGCATCTGCTTCATTGGGGAGATTGGAGTCTGCCCCAAGCTTTTTCGATATTCAATGACACTTTTAAAACCATACTTGAAACCAAGCTTTAGGTCTTCCTCGGTGGCAACATCTTGGAACATATTTCCCTGCAATACATAACACATATAAAATTTCCAGTATAAAAAACAGATATTTGTTTATTGCTTTCAAATAAATATCCCCCACAGTTATTCATTTAATTCTTACAATTTGGGCTCTTAGTTTTCTATAGCCACCCTGGCCCAGTCTATGTTGCTCGTGATTTTCCACTCTAGCCTTGGTTTCTTTGGAGGTGTCCAGTAGCCTATATACGAAAATTTTGAAAAACGTTAGATATCAAAATTATTTCTTAAAACAAAAAAGAAAAAAATAAATGAGCATATTTCACTAAAAAGATGATATGTGTTGTACCTTGCTTTTCCCGGCTATGGTTGTTTTCCTTGTATTTTTAGCAAGTTCTCCTTTCCATCCTCTATGAGCGCCTTCCACTCTTTCTCCGGAACCATGGAAGGGTGCTCATGCTTGAGGTCAAGTTGCAATTTAACCCTATATTGGGCCCTGGTATATTTTAAATTCTCGACGGCTAACTTTGCAACCACTTTCTTGTTGAATGTATTTCTGAACAAGTTTACCATGTGGTCTATCAATACATCTCTCTTTGTGCTATTTTGGCTATTCCACTGTGTGAGAATGGTGGGGCCAAATAACTCCAATGCTTTGTCATTCAAATTCCTGTAGAAAACATTGTTTCCTACAGAAACGTGTAATCCATTAATTTATAGTAATTTCAGCGTATGTCCATTTCAATTTCATGATTAAAATGAATAAATTAATTAATAAATACCTGTAATATTTTGAATCTTGATCGGAACACAAGCGTCATCCACCAGAAAGGTGAGATCTAGTGATCCGGTGCTTTTAACTCGTGCTTCTCCAGGAAAAGTTTCCTGGTCATCTACAGTAGGTTCATCTCCGGAGTCATGTGGAGTCCTAGGCTCCATCTCATCATGATCTGGCATGTCATGCTAATCAAAATTGTTGCCCTCATTGATGGATTCGAGGCCAACCGGAGGAGTGTAAAAAATTATCATTGGTACATTCCTTTGTTGGCGTTGTTGCTACATTGGAGCATCACTGCTACCTATACCTGTCTCGACAGTTTCTAGTGTCACGAGTTGTAAAAACTCCTACAAATGAAAAACTTTACTTTATCAGATCACTTGGAAAAATAGAAAACATAATGTCAGATATGAAATCATGTCATAGCTTAAAAAATATGTGAAGATGCCACTTACCCCATAAGGTTCTATTTGTTCTTTCATCTCTTCAATCCTTGCCCTGATCTCCTATGGCATGTGCCTTATGGAAGACAAGGAAATCATTTCTATGTTTGCCTTTTTCAGGGCCTTCTTTATAGTATCCATAGGTTCTATGGAATAGTAAATTTCATCCTCAATCTCCTCATCACCCAGATCAAGTGCACCGGACTAAATTCATCAAATGGTAAAATTAAGCAAAATAATTTTAACATCATTCAAACATTGTTATTGTAATGAAATTTAGTTACTATCAAGAACTAACACTTACCTAATGTGGTGTTGTGGCCGGTGACTTCCCACGGTCACCCCGTACTGATCTAATTCTAGTGGGTGATTGTCCACGGTCACCCTAGACCATGGAAGTAGTAGGTTCCTTTCCACAGTCCCCACCTTGACATGATAAATCAATCAATAATTCACCATAAGCACAGAAAAATGCGAATGTCAACAATGAAAATTGAATGCTAACAGAAAAATCAAAACATTTAGTTATGTATTTAACACTTACCTGACAGGGCATAGAGTGTGACCTTCCAGGGTCACCCTGGACCATGGAATCAGTAGGTGCCTTTCCATCGGAGCCACCCTAACACAATAAATCAATAAATAAACAGTATGAAAATAATTGTAACATAATAAAAAATGAGATATTGCAATAATATTTATTTTTACCTCAAAATTAGAGGACACGCGTTCTGTTCCATGATGAACATGGGAAGACCCCTGCCATAGTGTAATAAGCATGTTGTCACATGGAAATCTTTTGGGGTTGGAGTTTCTAGTTATTGTAGTCATATTTAGTTGAGTCAATAATTGTAACATCAACAAAAATGAGATATTGCAATAATATTTAATTTTACCTCCGATGGAGAAGATACATGTTCTGCTCCATGGCGATGAGTAGACCCTTGCCACAGTGTAATAAGCATGTTATCATATGGAAATTTTCACAATAAGCATGGAAAAAGTGAATGGTAATAGCGGAAATTGAATGTTAACAAAAAAAATATTAACATATTTAACACTTACCTAATGGGACACATAGTGTGACCTTCCACGGTCACCCTAGACCATGGAAGTAGAGGACACACGTTCTGTTCCATGACAACCAAGGGCAGACCCCTGCCACAGTGTAATAAGAATGTTGTCACATGGGAATCTTCTGGGGTTGGAGTTTCTAGTTATTGTAGTCATATTTAGTTACTATATTTAGTTTAGTCAATAATTGTAACATAAAAAAATGAGATACTGCAATAATATTTACTTTTACCTCCGAAGGAGGAGATACATGTTCTGCTACATGGGGATGAGAAGACCCCTGCCACAATGTAATAATCATGTTATCATATGGAAATATTAACAATAAGCACAAAAAAACCGAATGGTAACAGTGAAAATAGAATGTTAATTGAAAAAATCGAAACATTTTGTTATTGACGTCATATTTATTTACTATATTTAACATTTACCTCACGAGGCATAGATTGTGACCTTCCAAGGTCACCCTAGACCGTGGAAGCATCAAGTGGCTTTCCACTGTTGCAACCTTGAAAAAATAAATCAATCAATAAAAGTTGAGTCAATAATTGTAACATAAAAAAATGAGATAAGCATAACAGTGTAATAAGCATGTTATCACATGGAAATATTCATAATATGCATGAAAAAAATGAATGTCAACGGTGGAAATTGAATTTTAACAGAAAAAAATCGAAACATTCATTTATTGTAGTAATGTTTAGTTACTATATTTAGCATTTACCTGATGAGGCATAGTGTGTGACCTTCCACGATTACCCTGGATCGTGGAAGCCGCATCTATTCTGTTAGAATAGTAGAGTCAAGCTAAACTAGTTAACATATCTAAGCAACCAACAACATATCATAAAAGATAAGGAGAGCAAAGCACAAATACCCCAAAGAATATAGATGATGTAAAACAGTGTCACAATAATACCACTACTACATCAAGAATATATGATTATGTAGAGACTCACTTGACCCTATTAAATACTAAGAGACGAGGAGGAATTACTCTCACATATTGCATGTGGGATAATACAATTCTCCAAAATAACATCTCTTAATACAATACCATGGAAAAATAATCTACAGAAGTAAATACAACACCATATAACTATGGGCTAAATGTATTACTCTTTTACATAAGATTGTAGACAACTTCCAACATAATACAAAAACATTATTACCTTCAAAGAAATATAATATATTCCAAAACTCCCCCTTAATAATGGTTGCGAGAAGGGCCCACACTAACACTAACACTAAGGAAGGAAGGATTCATTACTGCTCCCCCTTGATGACAACTTCCAAAAGAACTAAAGCTGAAAAAGAAGAACATTTCGGCTAATGGAATTTGACGATAAACAACCGCTTCTAATTGAATCATGAAAGTGCACATGAACCAGGTTGTACGATGAAAGATCCAACAATAAAATGCCGAGAACATGTGATGTAATCCAATCGCAAGATGCCCATATCACCACAAGAATCATCACAACCATACATGATAGTTGAATAAATCTGATATAACATCCACACCAGTGTACAGATACCTTCTGACGACCGATACAACAGAACATGTGGCTAAGAACACCACAACAATGTACAAAAAAAACCAAATGGCCAATACACATGCAGATAGCAGACATTCTTCCAATCAAGGTGCAATATAAATATCTGTAGAAGACCTCAAACATCGAAAAAACAAGACCCCAATGGTCTATACATCGAAAATGATATCATACAGATGAACATCATGACTTTAACAGTAGAAGATGGTGCTTCATTATTCCTGGAATAAGGTGAAAGCCTAAACAGAGAACTGATCTACACAAGAACTTTCAAGATTAAAGCATATAAAGATCATAAAACAAAATTGCTCATACAGAAATGAAAATGCTTATATACCAAAGATTAGCAAACATCAT
>LPNX010920513.1:513620-596370 GCA_001517045.1 Pseudotsuga menziesii | reverse complement strand
TATCACTTATAAAAAATTATGAAATGACAAGTCACTAATGGTCTTAATCATGGGTTCATTTCTTGTTAACACTATGTAAATATGCAAGAGACGAAATGCCCTCGAAATGTCAATGCTTCCATATTGGAATGTTCGAAATGCCCAGATCTGAAGAGAAGCCTAATGGCTACTAGATAGAAAGCAAATCTACAACAAAATGGCAATGCCCAAATGATAATCATTATTGATTAAAAGCTATATAAGGTACTAAATCATACCAACCCACTCTGATACCATGTTAGAATAGTAGAGTCAAGCTAAACTAGTTTACCTATTTAAACAGCCAACAACATATCACAAAAGATAAGAATAAGGGAAAAAATGACAAGAGAACACTGATATATGTGGTTCACCCTAATGGGTTACATCCATGGGAAGGTAGTCTTCTATTATTTCCAGAATGTCTTCTCCAATCTTACAAGAGAGCAAAGCACAAATACCCCAAAGAATATAGATGGTGTACAATAGTGTCACAATAGTACCACTGCTACATCAAGAATACATGATTATATAGAGACTCACTTGAACCTATTATATACTAAGAGATGAGGAGGAATTACTCTCACATATTGCATGTGGGATAATATAATTCTCCAAAATAACATCTCTTAATACAATACCATGGACAAATACTCTACACAAGTAAATACAACACCATATAACTATGGGTTAAATGTATTACTCTTTTACATAAGATTGTAGACAACTTTTGACATAATACAAAGACATTATTACCTTCTAAGAAATATAATATATTCCAACATATTCGATTTAATTTGTAATCGATCAACAACTCTTCACTTAGAAGTATTGTTTTTGTTTCGCATAAAAATATACGATGTTCTTCATGTCCCTCAATTTCGCAATTCGGTTGCTTAGTTGTTGTCACTGGTCATGTACTATTTATAGAGCTAGCAACGTTTCCAGATGCTTTTGGTCTCCCATCAATATATATAGTCGCCCCTTTGTTTTTATTGTGTTCTGCTAGTTGTAAATAATTTGCGGCAACTTCGTATCTCCTCATACTTTGAGTATATTGGACCAAGATCAACCGGTTATTGTATCTATATAATGGTACATCATACTCCATCAATTCAGTTACAGTGCCATAGCTGACCTTTATGCCATCCATGGAAAATAGTCCCAATCCATGTAAGGACGAAGGAGCAATGCGATACATCCTCCCATTGATGAAGATATATGTGTCCACTTGAGTTAGATTATTAGGTACCTATCTTTGCATTAGATGTATATACCTCAAGGGCAACTCAATGTCACCTATGCTATCAGCATCATAATTACATGACCCTCTGTTGCAATAAAATATTGCATGCGTCTACGAAATCTTTTCCTTACCTTTTCAGATCTAGTTGATATAGAACCAGTAGATCTAGTACAACAAATATCACTTTCAACCTCTCCTAGTATATTTTCACCATCACTCATGGAAGATAGATCTGATAGATATTGATTTGGTGGTAGCTACACTTGATAAAACAAGAATATAAGCTACCAAGCGGATATAATTTAGTGTGCAAATACATTTACTTGTAATGTTTTAATATCAAAAGTTTTTTCTTCCCAAAAACTTCACCAAATGTTATTTTTCTCTCAAAGGTGTAATTTCTTTTAGAGTTATTTATATTTGAATTATTTTTAAGTATAAGACACGATTTGATTTGGTTTGGAATTTTTTCACAATATTGATATAGAAGTGTGTTTCTTGGGTCACTTGACTAGTTAATGCATGCAAAGAGTTATGGGGTTCCCCCTCATATAGATCATGTTGGGGATTAAATTTGGAATGGGCAGTGGTCATATTGCTTCATTCATGGATTTCCCATTGAAACTCAGCGGCATTCTCTAACACTCCCTCTTCCACAATGGTTTGATATGCAAGTTTCCTAGTGTAAGGTACTCCTTATCTAACTATGTGCCTGATTTTTTTTAAATAGGATAACATTGTGAAATGTCACTAAACTTAGACCAATTATAGGTAGTATTGAGTGGTTTTGCACATGGACGTGGATAGGGTGATGTTGGATCCAAAATCGTCTTATCACAACCCTGAATCGTCTTACACTACCCAAGACCATTTTCTTACCATTGCTACGGTGTTTTGCAACAGAAAAATATCGAATTTGTTTGGTTGTGATGGTATGGTTCAGGCCCGTTCTCTATAAAACAGGTGATGGATGGGTTCAAGGATGGCATTTGATGGGAAAAATTCCTTTCAGGGGTCATTTTGCACGTCAAATACAACCTATATTTCATATAAATCCTCAGAAAATACAAAGTAAACAATCAAAACCATAGTAGCCATATTCGAGTATGGATTCGAATATGATACGGAAAAAATACGTAACAGAAAAATCAAGTACGACTAAATATGCGAATAGGAATCTTATAAATACAAAAACATGCAATTTTAATTTAAAAAAAATAAGATCATACGAGCATCATTCCAAAGTGTAACATGTCATTCATTATTCATTAGGAACTAACATTCCAAAGTGTAACATGTCATTCATTATTCATTAGGAACTAACATTCCAAAGTGTAACATGTCATTCATTATTCATTAGGAACTAACACAAGTAGTAACTAAGTATTGATTTCTTGTGACAATGGATTAGACATACAACTGTCCTTTCTCTATAGTTTCAGCCTTAAATCCAACGGAAACAACAGGAAAAGTTATAGTATATGGAAAAGAATCTCTAGTTTCGATCTGAGATAAGTAAGGGCTCATTGGACCCCATAAAAAGGCTATGTTATTCAAATCCTTATCACTTCAATGGGAGAGTTGCACTAATGACGACCCAACAATATCTAAGGCTTTAGAAATGGCTAAGTTACATATTCAGGTTGAGATGATGATCGGTAACCTCTCATCTCCATCCTCTTGGGAATCATTGTTGGCAATATGGTAGATGAATGTGTTGGCATTGATTTCAATATATGAATGGAGTATTGGTGACATTTAGTGAACCGATGATTGTGGACAGACATATCCTAGAGATGTTCATTAATGACAAAATAACAGTTGATCGGCACAGGCATGTATGATAAAGCTAGAAAAAGACTAATTGGTGAAAAATTGTCCTAAAGAAGTAGTCTTATGAAAATTCCCACCATATTTCATAAGAAGGAGAAAATGCTTGCCATGGCCTGTCATCCCATAGTTGGTTGAAGTATCTATCGGACCATGGAAATAGTTCTCAGAACAACTCTTTGAGGAAGAAGATACAGGTCTCCCAAAAGAAGTTCTTTTTGGTCAAATTAGACAAGTTGCTCTACGAGAATGCTTGCCATAATTTGTGGGCTGAAAGAAATGCCTACACCATATGGGAATCTTGTAGGTGGTTGTGTTGTCTACCTGACCATGTTCTTACATTGACCTGAAATTATCTGAGGCAGAAAGTATGGATCTGCCAAAACAAGGTCTTAAGTAGCTTTTACATCATAATTCATTAAAAAGCCCACCGAGGAGAGAGAAAGTAGTTCCAGAGGATGAAACTGGTCTTAATGGATTCATCTAGTTTTCCTCCATTTATTATATATCTTACACTCCAGGTTTGATGAAAAATTGAAATCACCTTTGAGACCTAGGGTTTAAAGAAATTGACTAAGTGTCAAATCACAAGGTTGAAGAGGCATTTGGAAATTCCCACCAAATCCTGTCTAAGTGATGATAAAATCATCAGAAGGTATAGGCATGTTCTTTAATGAACTGGCTATCCATCAATGTTCTTATTTTTTCTTATGGTGACCACATGAGAAAAATATCATCCTGCCAAAAGAGGTAAAAAGATTACCTTGCATATCCAAAACTATGAAAAATTGACCAAGTGTTGAAAACAAGAGGTTGAGAGCCCACTTGGAAATGCACGCCAGAGTTAGCTCTTTAAATGATAAATTCATCAGATGTTATGGGTCCATTCTTTGATGATCTGGGCATCCACTCATGATCTTAGTTTCCCTCTGGGTGTTCACATGTGTGAGATATGAGTCTGCCAAAATGCATCCTAGCACAGTAATGGCTAGGGTCTGACAAAATTGACTAAGTGTTGAATTGAGCAATTTGAAAGACCATTTTAAAGTGACTACCAGAGACTGTGTGTTTGTCAATAAGGTTTTAAGGTGGCATGGTCTTGTTCCTAGTTGAGTTGGATACCTAGCCATACCCTCTGTTTGTTTAAAGATGGTCAAGATGTGAAAAATATAAGTCTGCCAAAAGTTAGAAAAGTATGCCTGTACAATCTTGGTGAAATAAAAGAGTAAGCTACAGGAAATTAATAAACAAAAAATTATAAAGGGAATTCTGCATATGTTGAGAAGGATTTAAGGATAGTATTTTGGAAGATATGATGTGATCGAAACTACACAACATATATTTAAGGAAGAAATTCTCGCAGAGGGTTTAATGAAGACACATGCAGGCTACAATATTCTTGATAACCTTCGGACTCTTTGAGATATGCCAAACAGAGGCAACCACACTAACTACCATGGTATATGCCAAATAGAGGAAAAAAGATATAAGTGTCGTTGAAAAATAATACTTGTATCAAATGTGTCTTTAAAGAAGAAATAGGTATGAGGGTCAATTTACTGAATTCAATTCAAATTATAGCCCATGAGTCCCAGGGAACTATACATTGTTCAAAAATCCAAACTAGTAAATGGGAAAAGCTTGCAAAGTGTGTTGTAATTTAGGTAAAAGTGAGCATAAAATAAAATAAAATGCTTCTTTAAAAGAGAAATAGTTCTTAGGTTGAATTGTACCTAATCATTATAATTGTAGCTCCTATGGCACTCTACAAAATGTTTTAGACCCATAATAGAAAAAAATCACAAAATCTTGAAAAGTGTGCCATAATCCATGTAAAACTGACCATCAAAGAAAATTAAATGCATCTTTAAAGGAGAAAGAGGTCTCACGTTCAAGTTTTGACAAAATCAGTTCAAATTATAGCTCGTAGAGGACTCTGTTCTAGATCATTAAATAGAATAAAATTACATAAGCTTGCACTCTATAGAATGTTTCAGACATATAATAGAATAAAATAACAAAATATTGTAATTTGTGCCATAATTGAGGTAAAACTAATTATTAAAGAAAGATTAAATTCTTAGAAGAAACACGTCTCAAGTTCAAAGTTTCGACAGAATCGGTTGAACCAGTTCAAATTATAGCTCCTATAGGACTCTGCACACTGTTCCATACCATTAAATAGAATAAAATTACAAAAGCTTGCAAATTGTGCCATAATTCATAAAATTATACAAGAGCACGATTGGCTTGCAGTGCTCAACCCATACGTCTTTTCCCCGAATTTAAGGAGGAGCTTCAGATTCTCCAATAATAGAAAACCCTTACTAGATCCACCGATAATAGAAGCGATGGTAGCACATCAAAAAAATTATAATTTCAGTGTATCGAATCCATATTGGTTTTGTAAATTTGACGTATTTTTCCCAAATTCCTACGCTGCTAGGGTTAATGGGTTTACATAATTCATTGGGCCCTTTATTATCCTCTAGACTGCGGCCGAATTGCCTCCCTTGGGAACGTATGTATCCTCTGTACTGCAACTGGATTGTTTTGTTATCCTCTGGACTGTGCCCAGATTGCCTCCACTGAGAAGTTCGGTATCCTCTAGACAGGTAGCCCCTAATCCTCAATTTACCACTACTCTGCTCATCAAATTACCAGTGCTCTAGATGTTGCTAATGAACTAGTGCATGGGAGTGAACTTGTTCGTTGTTGTTTTGTTAATGAGCTAGTGCGTGGGTGTTTTTGAATTCTATGTTTTTGATTTGTTTATTTGCATATTTTATATTTTGTGTTTTGTTTTTTTTTATTTTGCATATTTATCTTTTGTTTAGTTTATTTTGGGTTTTTTATTTGCATATTTTATATTTTTTGCATTTTAAATTAATTATAGTTAAAAAACTCTATGTTTTTAATTTAGTGTAGTTTAATTTAATTTATTTTAATTTAACTAGGATTTTGTCATAATTTGCATTGGTTGCATTGCTTATAGTGAGATCCTATATATAAGTCCCTTCAAGGATGAACATGATGATGATGACGATGATCATGATAACGATGAAGATGATGAAGATGACGGTGGTGACGACAACAACAACGATGATCATCATCATCATTATCCTCATCATCATCCTTGTCATCGTCATCACCATCGTCTTCATTGTCTTCATCAATATCATCATCATAATCTTCATAATCATCATCACCATCGTTGTCATCATCATCTTCATCATCATCATCATCTTCCTTATCATCATCATCATAATCATCATCTTCATCATCAATGTCTTCATTATCACCATCATCATCTTGATAATAATCATCATATTCGTCACCATCATCATCGGCATCTTCATCTTCATCATCAACATCATCGTCGTCCAATTCATCAGCATCTCCATTATCATGATCATCATCTTCATCATCATCATCATCATCATTTTCATTATCATCACCATCATCTTCATCATCATCATCATATTCGTCATCATCATCATCATCCTCATCTTCATCATCGCAATTTTAGGGGGTGCTTAATGAATGAAGATGTCTACATGATAGGGGGAGCAATCAGTTGAGTGAAAAATTAAGGATTTCTCCTAACACCCATTCCAAGGACTAATCTGACAATTCAATATGATCTGAGGAAGTAGTTAAAAAAAATACAAATTTTTGGGCCCTGTGAAGCCTCCTATTCTTAGATTTGTGCACATGAAGAATCAAGACTTATGGACCTAGTCTGGTGTCTTAAAAGAGGAAGATCCAAACTGAGCAGTTTGGTAGTTCCATAAAGTGCATTCTTTATAAGAGTGAATAATCACTCATAACCATTCTATTATAATGTTGGCAAAGCTCAGAACAATTTACTGAATACCAAGGTAAAGATATTATCACCACATCTTCATCATCCTCATCGTCTTCATCAGCGTATTCATCATCATCACCATCACCATCATCATATTCTTCATCATCATCATCATCATCATCCTCATCCTAATCATCATCATGATAATCATGATAATCATGATCATCATCTTCGTCATCCTCATCCTAGCCATCATCATCATCCTTATCATCCTCATCGTCGTCATCATCATCCTCATCCTCACCCTCACCCTCATCATCATCATTTTTTTCATCATCATCATCACCACCATCATTGATCATCATCATCGTCGTCGTCGTCGTCGTCGTCATCTCCCTCTTCCTAATCAACATCTTCATCATCGTCATTGTCATCATTTTCATCATCGCCCTCATCATCATCTTCATCATGTTCATCATATTCATTACCATCACCACCACCACCATCATCATCATCATCAACAACATCTTCATCATCATCATCATCATCATCACCAACATCTTCATCATCATCATCATCATCATCATCATCATCCTCAGTCATCATCACCATCTTCATCATCATCATCTTCATCATATTTTAAATTCTCGATGGCTAACTTTGAAACCACTTTCTTGTTGAACGTATTGCCGAACAAGTTTACCATGTGGTCTATCAATACATCTCTCTTTGCACTATCTTGGCTATTCCACTATGTACGAATGGTGGGGCCAAACAACTCCAATGCTTTGTAATTCAAATTCCTGTAGAAAACATTGTTTCCTGCAGAAACGTGTAATCCATTAATTTATAATAATTTCAGCGTATGTCCATTTCAATTTCATGATTAAAATGAATAAATTAATTAATAAATACCTGCAATCTTTTGAATCTTGATCGGAACACAAGTGTCATCCACCAGAAAGGTGAGATCTAGTGATCCAGTGCTTTTAACTCGTGCTGCTCTAAGAAAAGTTTCTTGGTCATCTACAGTACGTTTATCTCCGGAGTCATGTGGAGTCCTAGGCTCCATCTCATCATGCTCTGGCATGTCATGCTAATCAAAATTAGTGCCCTCATCAATGGATTCAAGGCCAACTGGAGGAGTGTAAAAAATCCTCATTGGTACATTGCTTTGTTGGTGTTGTTGCTGCATTGGAACATCACTGCTACCTATACTTGTTTCAGCAGTTTCTCTAGTCACGGGTTGTAAAAGATCCTACAAACGAAAAAATTTACCTTATCAGATCACTTGGAAAAATATAAAACATAATATCAGATATAAAATCATGTCATAGCTTAAAAAAATATGTGAAGATGCCACTTACCCCATAAGATTCTATTTGTTCTTTCATCTCTTCAATCCTTGCCCTGATCTCCTATGGCATGGGCCTTATGCAAGCCAAGGAAATAATTTCTATGTTTTCCTTTTTCAGGGCCTTCTTTATAGTATCCATAGGGTCTATGGAATAGTAAATTTCATCCTCAAGCTCCTCATCACCCAGATCAAGTGCATTGGACTAAATTCATCAAACAATAAAATTAAGCAAAATAATTTTAACATCATTCAAACATTGTTATTGTAATGAAATTTAGTTACTATTAAGAACTAACACTTACCTGATGCAGTGTTCTAGTAGGTGGCTTCCCACGGTCACCCGGTACTGATCTACTTCTAGTGGGTGATTGTCCACGGTCACCCTAGACCATGGAAGCAACAGGTGCCTTTCCACGGTCCCCACCCTGACACAATAAATCAATCAATAATTCACCATAAGCACAGAAAAATTCGAATCTCAACAGTGGAAATTGAATGCTAACAAAAAATTGAAACATTTAGTTATTATATTTAACACTTACCTGACGGGGCACAGAGTGTGATCTTCTAGGGTCACCCTGGACCATGGAAGCAGTAGGCGCCTTTCCATCGGCGCCACTTTGACACAATAAATCAATAAATAAATGTTATGAAAATAATTGTAACATAATAAAAATGAGATATTGCAATAATATTTATTTTTACCTCGGAAGCAGAGGACACACGTTTTGTTCCATGACGAACATGGGAAGACCCCTGCCACAGTGTAATAAGCATGTTGCCACATGGAAATATTTTGGGGTTGGAGTTTCTAGTTATTGTAGTCATATTTAGTTGAGTCAATAATTCTAACATCAACAAAAATGATATATTGCAATAATATTTACTTTTACCTCTAATGGCGAAGATACATGTTCTACTTCATGGCGATGAGCAGACCCCTGCCACAGTATAATAAGCATGTTATCATATGGAAATATTCACAATAAGCACGAAAAAAACGAATGGTAACAGCGAAAATTGAATGTTAACAGAAAAAAAGTTAACATTTAGTTATTATATTTAACACTTACCTGATGGGGCACAGACTGTGACTTTCCACGGTCACCCTAGACCATGGAAGTAGAATACACACGTTCTGTTCCATGACGACCATGGGCAGACCCCTGTCACTATGTAATAAGCATGTTGTCACATGGAAATCTTCTGGGGTTGGAGTTTCTAGTTATTGTAGTCATATTTAGTTACTATATTTAGTTGAGTCAATAATTGTAACATAAACAAAAATGAGATGCTGCAATAATATTTTCTTTTACCTCCAAAGGAGGAGATACATGTTCTTCTCCATGGGGATGAGAAGACCCCTGCCACAATGTAATGAGCATGTTATCATATGGAAATATTCACAATAAGCACGACAAAAGCGAATGGTAACAATGAAAATCGAATGTTAATTGAAAAAATCGAAACATTTTGTTATTGACGTCATATTTATTTACTAGATTTAACATTTACCTCACGAGGCATAGATTGTGACCTTCCACGGTCACCCTGGACTGTGGAAGCATCATGTGGCTTTCCACTATTGCAACCCTGACAAAATAAATCAATCAATAAAAGTTGAGTCAATAATTGTAACATAAAAAAATGAGATAAGCATAAAAGTGTAATAAGCATGTTATCACATGGAAATATTCATAATATGCACGAAAAAAGTGAATGTCAACGGTGGAAATCAAATTTTAACAGAAAAAAATCAAAACATTTAGTTATTGCAGTCATGTTTAGTTACTATATTTAGCATTTACCTGATGAGGCATAGCGTGTAACCTTCCACGGTTACCCTGGACTGTGGAAGCCGCATCTATTCTGTTATAATAGTAGAGTCAAGCTAAACTAGTTAACATATCTAAGCAACCAACAACATATAATAAAATATAAGAACACGAAAAGAAAAGGACAAGAGAACACCAATATACGTGGTTCACCCTAATGGGTTACATCCATGGGAATGTAGTCTTTTGTTATCTCCAGAATGTCTTCTCCAATCTTACAAGAGAGCAAAGTAGAAATACCCCAAAGAATATAGATGATGTACAATAGTGTCACAATAATACCACTACTACATCAAGAATACATGATTATGTAGAGACTCACTTGACCCTATTATATACTAAGAGATGAGAAGGAATTACTCTCACATATTGCATGTGGGATAATATAATTCTCCAAAATAACATCTCTTAATACAATATCATGGACAAATACTCTACACAAGTAAATACAACACCATATAACTATGGGTTAAATGTATTACTCTTTTACATAAGATTGTAGACAACTTCTGACATAATACAAAGACATTATTACCTTCCAAGGAATATAATATATTCCAACACTCCCCCTTAATAATGGCTGGGAGAAGGGCCCACACTAACACTGAGGAAGGAAGGATTCATTATTGCTCCCCCTTGATGACAACTTCCAGAAGAACCAAATCTAAAATAGAACAACACTTTAGCTGATAGAATTTGACGATGAACAATCGCTTCTGACTGAATCATGAAAGTGCACACGAACCAAGTTGTACGATGAAAGACCCAAAAATAAAATTCCAAGAACATGTGATGTAATCCAATCGCAAGATTCCCATATCACCACAAGAATCATCACAACCATACATGATAGCTAAAGAAATATGATATAACATCCATACCAGTGTACAGATACCTTCTGACGGGCGATACAACAAAATATGTGGCTAAGAACACCACAACAATGTACAAAAAAAACCCAAATGACCAATACACACATGGATAGCATACATTCTTCCAATCAAGGTGCAATATAAATATCTCTAAAAGACCTCAAACATCGAAGAAACAAGACCCCAATGGTCTATACATCGAAAATGATATCATACAGATGAACATCATGACTTTAACAGTAGAAGATGGTGCTTCATTATTCTTGGAATAAGGTGAAATCCTAAACAAAGAACTTATCTACACAAGAACTTTCAAGATTAAAGCATATAAAGATCATAAAACAAAATTGCTCATACAGAAATGAAAATGCTTATATACCAAAGGTTAGCAAACATCATATAAAAGAATGGCAACATAATATGATCAAATAAAATATTAACTTGCTCATTGAGGAAAATGAAGTTACTTTTTCACATTAAGTGTCAGCCACAACATATAAATAGTGAGCCAAAGATTTCACTTAAATATATGAAAATTTAGTCATCTAGCAACTAATCTGAAGCACAGGTGCATTTCTTATTAGTATGAGGTTAATATGCAAGAGATAAATTCCCTGAAAATGTCAATGCTTCCATATAGGAACGTTAGAGACAAGTAAGAACAAGATAACCTCTGGAATCATAACAATAGAAATCTCATTGCAACAAGAACAAGGTGCTCATGATAAATAGTTCAAGATTTAAAGATTGCTCAAAGCCATATAAATATTGAGTAAAAGATGATCGAAATAAACATGACATGAGATATAGATAAATCAAAATGTTTAATATGATCAACATATAGCAAATTATGATCAACTCATGATATCACTTATAAAAAATTATGAAATGACAAGTCACTAATGGTCTTAATCATGGGTTCATTTCTTGTTAACACTATGTAAATATGCAAGAGACGAAATTCCCTGGAAATGTCAATGCTTCCATATTGGAATGTTCGAGACAAATAGCACAAGAACTAGATACAATCTCTGCAATACATGAAAAATAAACTATATCCCAATTTAATAACTCATGACAAGCCAAAATATATGATATCACATAGATTAAAAAAATGATTTTACTGAAGAATTTAATTAGCAAGAGCATATACTGATCATAATGATATTACTTATAAAAGAATGAAAATGCTTTTATAGAAAGGTCAACAATAACATAAAAATAAAGTAAATAATGATCACTAGATAACACATATGAGATTGTTCTTATAAAAAAAAAATTATAAACAAAACAAAGAAAATAACAAATTAATTATTAAGCATATTTAAAAAAAATAAGCATTAGATGGTTTATAGCTATCATCATGACAAAATACTAGAGATCCATGTCCTTAAAAGATGCCAATATTTCCATATAGAAATGTGAGACAAATATATAGCAAGAACAAGAAATAATATCTTAATAAACATGATTAGAAGCAAAACCTAAATGCAAAAAATGAATAACAGAAAACTTAAATACTTTACCGTACTAATCTGAATCTGCAAGAAACACAGTTAGAAAAATAGTAAAGGAAAGAGAAACTTTTACTTACAACCCATTGAAAAAATGTGCCCAGAAAATCCCAGTCTCTTGTTCTGGTCGCATAGGTGGATCCATAATGGCTGTTCCAATTTGAAAAACAGATGATAATAAAAAATATAGTAAGAAATGACCAAGTTACAACCCTTTTTTATAACTGACGTTTTTATTACTGAAAGGAAGCCCAGAAATACCCAGTTTTTTGTTATGGTCGCATAGGTCAATCCAGCATGGCTGTTTCGATTCCAAAAATAGGTTATAATAAAAAACCCAGTAAAAAATGACCAAGTTATGACCCTTTTGTATAACTATCGTTTTTATTACCGAAAGGAAGCTTGGAAATAACCAGTTTTCTATTCTGGACGCGTTGGTGGATTCAGAATGGTGTTCCCAATTCCAAAAACAGGTTATAATAAAAATTCCGATAAAAAATGACCAAGTTATAGCCCTTTTTTATAACTTTTGTTTTTATAATCGAAAGAAAGATCTCCTTGAGGAGAGCCCTGAAATCATGTAGATCTACAGAAAAAACATCAAGAAACCCTTGAAAACATTTTGCAAAAATCTTACACAACAAGTAAGGGTTAGGGTAAAAAAGAAAAAAATGCAGAAATATGCCCAGATCTGAAGAGAAGCCTAATGGCTACCAGATAGAAAGAAAACCTACAACAAAATGACAATGCCCAAATGATAATCGTTATTTATTGAAATCTATATAAGGTACTAAATCGTAGCAACCCGCTCTAATACCATGTTAGAATAGTAGAGTCAAGCTAAACTAGTTAACCTATCTAAACAACCGACAACATATCATAAAAGAAAAGAATAGGAAAAGAAAATGACAAGAGAACACCGATATATATGGTTCACCCTAATGGGTTACATCCATGGGAAGGTAGTCTTCTATTATCTACAGAATGTCTTTTCTAATCTTACAAGAGAGCAAAGCAAAAACACCCCAAAGAATATAGATGGTGTACAATAGTGTCACAATAGTACCACTGCTACATCAAGAATACATGATTATGTAGAGACTCACTTGACCCTATTATATACTAAGAGATGAGGAGGAATTACTCTCACATATTGCATGTGGGATAATATAATTCTCCAAAACAACATCTCTTAATACAATACCATGGAAAAATACTCTACACAAGTAAATACAACACCATATAACTATGGGTTAAATGTATTACTCTTTTACATAAACCGTAGACAACTTCCAACATAATACAAAGACATTATTACCTTCTAAGAAATATAATATATTCCAGCATATTCGATTTAATTTGTAATCGATCAACAACTCTTCACTTGGAAGTATTGTTTTTGTTGCGCATACAAATATACGATGTTCTTCGCATCCCTCAAATTCATAATTTGGTTACTTAGTTGTTGTCACTGGTTGTGTACTATTTATAGAGCCAACAACATTTTCAGATGCTTTTGGTCTCCCATCAATATACATAGTTGCCCCTTTGTTTTTATTGTGTTATGCTAGTTGTATATAATTTGCGGCAACTCCGTATCTCCTCATACTTCGAGTATATTGGACCAAGATCAACTAGTTATTGTATCTGTATAATGGTACGACATACTCCATCAATTCAGTTACAGTGCCATAGCCGACCTTTATGCCATCCATGGAAAATATCCCCAATCCATGTAAGGATGAAGGAGCAATGTGATACATCCTCCCATTGATGAAGAAATCTGTGTCCACTTGAGGTAGATTATTAGGTACCTATCGTTGCACTAGATGTCTATACCTCAAGGGAAACTCAATGTCATCTATTCTATCAACATCATAAATGCATGACCCTCCGTTAGCAATAAAATATTGCATGCATCTACGAAATATTTTCCTTACCTTTTCATATCTAGTTGATATAGAACTGGTAGATCTAGTACAACACGTATCACTTTCAACCTCTCCTAGTATATCTTCACCATCACTCAAGGAAGATAGATCTGATAGATACCTATTTGGTGATAGCTACACTCGATAAAACAAGAATATAAGCTACCAAGTGGATATAATTTAGCGTGCAAATATATTTACTTGTAATGTTTTAATATCAAAAAAAAATTCTTCCCAAAAACTTTACCAAAAGCTATTTTTCTCTCAAAGGTGTAATTTCTTTTAGAGTTATTTATATTTGAATTATTTTTAAGTATAAGACACTATTTGATTTGGTTTGGAATTTGTTCACAACATTGATATAGAAGTGTGTTTCTTGGGCCACTTGACTAGTTAATTCATGCAAAGAGGTATGGGGTTCCCCCTCATATAGATCATGTTGGGGATTCAATTTGGAATGGGTGGTGGTCATATTGCTTCATTCATGGATTTCCCACTGAAACTCAGTGGCGTTAGTCTAACACTCCCTCTTCCATAGTGGTTTGATATGCAAGTTTCCTCGTGCAAGGTACTCCTTATCTAACTATGTGCTTGATTTTTTTTGAATAGGATAACATTGTGAAATGTCACCAAATTTAGACCAATTATAGGTAGTCTTGAGTGGTTTTGCACATGGACGCAAATACAGTGATGTTGGATCCGAAATCGTCTTATCACAACCCTTAATCGTCTTACACTACCCAAGACCATTTTCTACCATTGATATGGTGTTCTGCAACAGGGAAATCCTGAATTTGTTTGGTCATGATAGTATGGTTCATGCTCGTTCTCTATCAAACGAGCGATGGATAGGTTCAAGGCTGGCATTTGATGAGAAAAGTGCCCAGCATGGGTGATTTTTCACCTCAAATATGACCTATATTTCATATAAATCCTCAGAAAATATGAAGTAAACAGTCAAAACCATAGTAGCAATATTCGAGTACGGATTCGAATGCGATACGGAAAAAATACATAACAAAAAAATCAAGTACGACTAAATATGGGACTAGGCATCTTATAAATTCAAAAACATGCAAATTTTAATTTAAAAAAAATAAGATTATACGATCATTATTCCAAAGTGTAACATGTCATTCATTATTCATTGGGAACTAACATTCGAAAGTGTAACATGTCATTCATTGTTCATTAGGAACTAACACAAGTAGTAACAAAGTATTGATTTCTTGTGACAATGGATTAGACCTATAACTATCCTTTCTCTATAGTTTCAACCTCAAAGCCAAGGGAAACAATAGGAAAATGTATAGTATATGGAAAAGAATCTCCAGTTTCGATCTGAGATAAGTAAGGGCTCATTGGACCCCATAAAAAGGCTATGTTATTCAAATCATTATCACTTCAATGGGAGAGTTTCACTAATGATGACCCAGCAATATCTAAGGCTTTAGAAATGGATAAGTTACATATTCAGGTTGAGATGATGATGGGTAACCTCTCATCTCCATCCTCTTGGGAATCATTGTTAGCAATATGGAAGATGAATGTGTTTGCATTGATGTCAATCTATGAATGGAGAATTGGTGACATTTGGTGAACTTATGATTGTGTATAGACATATCCTAGAGATGTTCATTAATGACAAAATAACTATTGATGGGCATAGGCCTGTATGATAAAGTTGGAAAAAGACTAAGTGGTGAAAATTTGTCCTAAAGAATTATTCTTATGAAAATTCCCACCATATTTCATAAGAAGGAGAAAATGCCTATCATCCCATAGTTGGTTGAAGTATCTATCGGACCATGGCACCAGTTCTCAGAACAACTCTTTGAGGAAGAAGATACAGGTCTCCCAAAAGTAGTTCTTTTTGGTCAAATTAGACAAGTTGCTCTAGGAGAATGCTCTCCATAATTTATGGGTTGAAAGAAATGCCCTCACCATATGGGCATCCTGTAGGTGGTTGCGTTGTCTACCTGACCATGTTCTTACTTTGGCCTGAAAGTACCTAAGGTAGAAATTATGGATCTGCCAAAACATGGTCTTAAGCAGCTTTTACATCATACTTCAGTAAAATGCCCACCGAGGAGATAAAAAGTAGTTCTAGAGGATGAAAATGGTCTTAATGGATTCATCTGGTTTTCCTCCATCCATTGGATATCTTACACTCCAATTTTGATGAAAAGTTGAAATCACCTTTGAGACCTAGGGTTTAAAGAAATTGACTAAGGTTGAAGAGGCATTTGAAAATGCCCACCAAAGCCTTTCTAAGTGATGATAAATTCATCAGAAGGTATATGCATGTTCTTTAATGAACTGGCTATCCATACATGTTCTTATTTTTTCTTATGGTGACCACAAGAGAAAACTATCAGCCTGCCAAAAGAGGTAAAAACATTAGCTTGCATATCCAAAACTATGAAAAATTGACCAAGCGTTGAAAATAGGAGGTTGAGAGCCCACTTGGAAATTCATGCTAGAGTCAGCTCTTTAACTAATAAATTCATCATATTTTATGGGTCCATTCTTTGATGATCTGGGCATCCACTCATGATCTCAGTTTCCCTCTGGGTGTTCACACGTGTGAGATATGAGTCTGCCAAAATGCCTCCTAGCACAGTAATGACTAGGGTCTGACAAAATTGACTAAGTGTTGAATTGAGCAGTTTGAAAGACCATTTTAAAGTGACTGCTAGAGACTGTGTCTTTGTCAGTAAGTTTTTAAGGTGGCATGGTCTTATTCCTAGTTGAGGTGGAGACCTAGCCATACCCCCAGTTTGTTTAAACATGGTCAATATGTGAAAAATATAAGTCTTCCAAAAGTTAGAAAAGTATGCTTGTACAATCTTGGTGAAATAAAAGAGTAAGCTATAGGAAATCAATAAACAAAAATTTATAAAGGGAATTCTGCATATGTTGAGAAGGATTTAAGGATAGTATTTTGGAAGATATGATGTGATCAAAATTACACAACATATATTTAAGGAAGAAATTCTCGCAGAGGGTTTAATGAAGACACACGCAATGTAACACCCCGGTTTTGACCCCGTTTTGCATTAATATACATGATACCCATATTGTAAATAATCATGGTGTGGAGCTAAAGGCAAAGGACCCACCATCAATTTGGTTATATTGTGTTTCTATTTTGGGAATGGTCACCGATGGTATATCAGGACATACGGTGTATATTTAATTGTGGCATCATGTAAACACGCATTTTAATTAAGTAACCCAACCAACTATGTTCACGGAAACTAAATTGAGAAGGGGCATGATTCCAAAGGATAAGGAAGGGGAATGTTGAACATTGAGTCATGGGGGAAAGCCATGTGTCACCACCACCCTTAAGTATTTCCATTGTTAGTTGGGACATCGATTAGCTAGTAGGAAAACCACCACCACGCCCATGCCCGCTCACTCTCTCTCCACGATGCGTCTGTTGGCCTGTCCACTACCCCGATGGTGGTTTTTCATTCACCTCGCGTAGACCGAGTTAAAGAAATACACATTCCATTGTTTGGGGTTCGCTTTTCTCTCAGGATAACTAGTCTGTGAATTTTCTTCCCCTGTTCACACAGAGTGTTGGTCTCTTCCTACCATTGTTATATTGTTGTGGTTTTCCTCATCGATCACTAGTGGCAGCTTCCTTCACGTATTGCCGACTCTGTCATTCTTGTACAATGTATATTTTGTGTTAGAATGTTGTGTTTCCTTTGTGGTTCGTTGGCTATCATTCCATCATGGAATCATGGTCGTGATTACCTTTCCATCTATGTGTTTTAGTTGTATCTTGTTCCCCTCACGGACAGATTGAGAATTGGTTCTCTTCCCATTCTCTTGTCTGTGTATTTCTTCAGTGATTGCAGTAAAGATTGTGGGTTATGGGTTCAGGGTTTCTCGTGGGCTATTAATGGCCACGATTACTAAACTGTGTTTCCCTTGTAAAAGCCTGAAGAGTTGTTTGGCTGCTTGCATGCAACAGTTTTGTCCTTGGACTGCATTGGAGTGGTGAATGAGGGCCTGAGGTGCTTGATAAACCTGGTGGGTTGAGAACCACATAGACAGAGCCGTTGAGCTGGTCTTCTTCTCCACAACCCCTGAATAGTACTAGAAGGGAGATCAGGGTCATAGGGACTGCGTTGCAGAGAAAGGACTGATTTCCTTGCGTTGGGTGTGTGTGGGTGTTCTAGAAGCTAGTCTGGTTCTGGTGTCGGTGCACCAGCTTAGCATTAGGCTTTCCCAGCTCCTGTATGGCCTGATAAACCTAACTTTGTTGGCTTGGATAATATGTTGTTCTCTTGATAAACCCAATGGTGTTGGCTTGGATGAACTGTGTACCCTTGTGGTGTTGTTATCCTTGGCTATGTGTAAGCCTGTTAGTTCCTTATTCCTTGGGGAATCATGCTCGGCTCGAGGGTGGTAGTGTTGCTGAGAGATTAAAGAGAACGCGAGCCTATGGTTGGGTGGAACATTGCAGCGATGTAGCTAGTTGCGAAAAAAGTTCTCTATAAATATAAGTACTCTTGCCTAACTTGTTTCTGCAATTACATATTTACCATTGATGAATGAGGATATACATGTTAAATGCTAATCTATATATGCATGAATGCTGATTGATATGTTTTGCTTCTGTTGTGTATATGAATGATTATGCTTCATAAAATGCTTTATGTTTTAAGTATCATGCTTCAGCATTATATGTATGTATCTTCATGTCCATGGGGCTAGATACCCAGATGATTTGACGTATAGTAGCATCCTCTTTGCCGGTCGGAGGGTCAGGGATGTTACAGTGTGGTATCAGAGCTCTGGTTGCAACGTGGGCCTAAATGGGCCATGACAGATCAAATAGCAGAGGCAAGTTTCCTTCTGCCCAGCAGCAATCAGAAAATTGCGGCAGGAAAACTTAGAAAATATTCTAAGTGCCAGAACTATCGGCCCATCGGAAGACTCAGTGACAATATCTTCTGATGTAGCGGGAACTTAGTGCAAAGGCCGCCCGATGGACGGTAACCAAAAGAACTTTGAAAAATTTTCTAATTCCAACCATCGGTGATCGGTGGAAGATAGTTGTTCTCATCGCCGATGGTTAGACGGGGAAACTACCAATGAACATCGGCAAAAATTAGTTGAATGGGTTTCTGTCGTTGCAGCTACCATGGGGACTAAAACACCAATGCAACACTGCTAGTGGTTTCGACCACCGACGGAAGAAGAAAGTTTAAAAAAAAAATTAAGTGTTGAAATCATTGGTGGAAATTAGTTGATCGAGCGCCCACCGTTGTGGACGGCTAGATCACTATGCTTCCGATGCATAGAGACTACGACCGCCGACACCGAGGAATTTGGGAAAGTTTGATGAAGTAAAAGGACTGTCAATGATCAGGGATGATTAGTTGATCGCATCGCTAATGCACAGCTGATCATGTTTCTGAGGCAGTGAAAGTTGGCGACTACAGCGGAAGGAATTAGTGGAACAAAGCGCCACCATTGCGGAAGCCTAGTGCACTCAACCTTCGACGGGTAGAGCCTTTAACTGTCGATGGCGCAAAATTTTGAAAATTTTTCGAAGGCCCGAAATCATCAGCCATCAGAAGAAGATAGTGTTTCGTGCGTCCGTCGTTGCAGAAGTCTAGAGCACTAGTATTCTGATAGGGAGAACCTTCGACTACTGATACCAGTCAAAATCATGCTTCAATTCATCAATCGGAAAGCATTAGTGGATTGGACCGCTGATCGAAAAAGGATCGAAGATGATAAACTGCCGTTGTGGTTGCTAATCGAACTAACCCGCCGATGCTTTAGTCTTCCACTCGCCGATGTCGAGGTGTTAGTGGATTATGGCGGCGACAAGAAGTTACTTGATCAACAAAGGATAGGGGAGATGGAGCCACCAAATTCAGTGAAATATAGAGAAAGTTTTCATCGACAGATAACAAATGGATTGATGGAAAATAAGCGATCGTTGAGCGGATGAAGGTTCAGAAAGGAAGAGAAAATTTTCAAAAATTTTTCTAATTCATGGAACCATCAGCCATCGGCGATGGTTAGTTGATCACATCATCGATGATCAGATGATGTAGTCACCGATGAGCTACGCCAAAGTTTGTTGAACATCCGCTATTGCGGAAAGCTAGTTGACCAATAGGTTATGCTATCGCCAATGAAGTTTGGAACGATAGACCACTGCGGGGCCGATACGGCGAAAGAAAATAGATGAGTAACTCGCCGAGACAGCAGAAGAATTTAGAAGTTTCAGCCGTCGAAGAAAATGTTGAAAAGTTTTGAATATTTTTGTATCAGGTCATCGGAGAAGTATTAAGGTTCAGATCGCTGATCGGAAGGAAAAGGAAGATTGTAAACCCGCCGTTGCAGCTGCCCAAAGGACTATGCACCCGATGAACAACACGTCTGATTGCCGATACCATGGAGAAACCTAGCTAAAGAAACCGCCGATGGGTAGACCTCGGCATCGTCATTACAGATTCAGAGGGTTAGACCGCTAAGGACCCGATACAAAGGAAGGGAATAGACCAATGAATCGCCGACATGCTGGGGAATTTAGCAAGGAAGAGACCAGACTTGAGAAGTAAAAAGGCATCAAGAAAGTGTTAATGATCGGATCGTCGATCGGAAGCTCAATCAGTTGGCCACAAAAACTGAAGTAAGAACACTTTCTGCCTTTGCGGCTGCTAAATAGACTGTGCACCCGATCAACAGATGCTTTGCTCATCGATACAAAGCGGGAGTTTAGTCATTTTACCCAATGAAATGCCGGAAAGGAATAAAACAACAGACCGCTGATGAAAAGACAATTTTTTTTTCTTTCACTAATGAAGATCGGAGGTGTAGTTGTTTTGACCATCGCAATGTCGAAGAATTAGTTGGGAGCGGGTCCGATTGGACCTAAGAAGATTTGGGTTTTTTCAGGAGAATTTCTCGGTGATTTTTTGAGCAGTTTTCGACTTCCTTTCAGTCAATTTTCAGCAGATTTCAGTAGACTGCCCATGGTCATAGGGAAGAAAAGAAATAGGGAAAATTCTATATTTTAACATAATTGTTGTTTTATGAAATTTCCAAAAGAAAAAGGTAAGTAGTTTGATTTATATTAATGTATGCATCTAACAGTTTGCTGCTAACACATTTGCAGAACTATAGATAATTTCCAAGAGTAGTACTCTCGAAAGAATAGTGTGGTAAAACAAGAGGCGGTTCAGTCATGAGAACCCATGATGGGTATGATGCTTGGAATTCTTACAAGCGAGTAGAATATGCCATGGGAGAAAATGTCCGTAATGGAAATGATGACATAGAGTCTAATGGAAGGAGATTCCAGGGGACACCGTCTGAGGTTGCGGCCACCAAGAGAAGATTGGTTAAAGCCCGGGAAGAGCAGCATCAGTTGAATGTTACCATATTGCAGAGTTTGACAGATTTACAGAAAAAGATAGATTCTGGATGAAGTACATCCAGGCCAGAAGGTAGTAAAAGCAGCACTAGGAGAAGAAGAAGGAATTCCAATAGATCGTCTGACTCTAAAGAATCCAGTGAAGATACAAGTTCATATTCTCATAAAAGGAAAAGGAGAAGGCACCATAGGGATCGCTCTCGAGATGAATTTAGGAAAGCTAAACCTCCTACATTTAATGGTGAGATAAAGATGGGACAAGAAGATGAAGCTTGGATTTTTGGGATAAAGAAGTACTTTCAGGTGCAAGATTATTCAGGAAACATGAAGGCCAAAGTTTCCATATTCAATCTGAATGGACAAGCATCCATTTGGTGGGAACACTTCAATCAAGTAAAGAGGATCAGTGAAAAGAAACTGAAGTGGAAACAGTTCAAGAAGTATTTCAGGCAGAAATACCTCTCTGGCAGGTATTATGATGATGAGATTAAGGAATTCTGTGAGCTGAGATTGGGAAAACAAACCATGGATGAATATGCAAATAAATTCTTGGAATTATTGAGGTATGTCCGGTACATCAGAGATGAAAAAGTGAAGATCCAGCGGTTTCTAAGTGGATTGCCTCAAGCCTACAAAGATAGAATTGAGTTTTATGAGCTGAGAACTCTCAAAGAAGCAATAAGAAAGGCTAAATATTGCTATGAGCAAAGCAAAGTTAAACCTGATTACCATAAGGCATGGAAGGACAAGAAGACTGAAAAGTTTGACCAAAGAAAGAAAGGTTTAAAACCTTCTAGATTCAAGAATCAACAGAAGTAGCCATCCCAAGATATGAGTAATCCAGTTGGAGTGACAGGTGGAAATCCTAAAGAGCCACATCCGAATAAAGGTCCACTCAAATGTTGGAAATGTGAAGGACCTCACTTGCGTAGATATTGTCCACTTGAGAATGAAAGTGCAAGACTAGCTTATAACATTCAGGGAGAAGAAACAGTGGGTTAGGTAGCGAGAGCAGTCCCTAGAATTTATGCAGCACTGGAGGACCGCCAGGAAGATCACCAGTCAACAATGGTTGAAGTTGC
The DNA here is from genome assembly GCA_001517045.1 of Pseudotsuga menziesii. Classification (NCBI taxonomy): domain Eukaryota; kingdom Viridiplantae; phylum Streptophyta; class Pinopsida; order Pinales; family Pinaceae; genus Pseudotsuga; species Pseudotsuga menziesii. Next base: position 573,463 of record LPNX010920513.1, on the reverse strand, counting down.
AGGTAAGATTGTTGAACAACCTGTTTCTATTTTGACTGACCCTGGTTATACTCACAGTTACATTACTCCTAGGGTAGTGGAGAATTGTGCTTTTAATAAGGTAAAGCATGGAAAATCTTGGTTAGTCCAACTAGCCACTTGGACTAAGAGGAAAGTCAGTGAACTAGTAGAGAAATGTCCAATGGTTATGAATGGATTGATCACTTGTGTGGATCTAGATGTTCTACCGCTTGGTTCCTATGATATTCTCATTGGAATGGATTGGTTAGAAGATCACAGAGTGACGCTTGACTATTATAACAAGACTTTTGAATACACGAATGAAGAAGGAAACCCAGTAGTAGTGAAAGGTATTCTGAAAGTAATTTCAGTAAGACAGGTTTCAACAATGCAGTTGAAGAAGTTCTATAGGAAAGGTTGCTAGTTGTATGCAGCTCATATTCTGGAACCAACAGGAGATGAAACTCCTAGGTTGGAGGACTATCAGGTGTTACAGGAATTCGAGGATGTTTTTCTCGATGAGATTCCAGGGCTTCCTCCAAAGAGGGACATTGATTTCACCATTGAAATTGTGCCAGGAGTAGCCCCAATGTCCAAGACACCCTACAAAATGAGTAAACTGGAGATGCTAGAATTGAAGATGCAACTGCAAGAGTTGTTGGAAAAGAAGTATATCCAACCGAGTGTGTCTCCTTGGGGACCACTGGTTCTGTTTGTAAAGAAGAAAGATGGTACACTCAACTTATGTATTGATTACAAATAGTTAAACAAGGTTACTATGAAGAATAAATACCCTTTGCCCAGGATTGATGACCTCTTTGATCAAATGAGAGGAGCAAAGGTATTTTCCAAGATTGACTTGAGGTTTGGTTACCATCAGGTGAGAATCAAGGATGAAGACATTCATAAGACAACCTTCAGGACAAGGTATGGACATTATGAGTTTGTAGTGGTACCATTGGGTCTCACAAATGCACCAGCTACATTTATGTGCCTTATGAACATTGTCATCAGTAAATATTTGGACAAGTTTGTTCTTGTTTTCCTTGATGACATTCTTGTTTATTCTAAGAATGAGGAAGAGCATGAAGAGCATTTGAGGTTGACATTGCAAGTGCTCAGGGAACATTAGTTGTATGCAAAGCTGAGCAAGTGTGACTTCTATAGGGATAGAATTCAGTATTTGGGTCACATTATCTCTAAAGAGGGTATATCAGTAGACCCTGAGAAGATTGAAGCCATCATGAATTGGCCTACTCCAATAAATGTGACGGATGTAAGATCTTTTATGGGACTTACAGGATACTACAGGAGATTCATTGAAGGATTCTCTAAGGTTTCATATGCCATCACTTCTTTGCAAAAGAAGGGGATGAAGTTTGAATGGAATTCGAAGTGTGAAGAAAGCTTCCAGAGGTTGAAGAATCTTCTCACTAGTGCACCAGTATTGAAAGTTGTAGATCCACAAAAAGATTTTGTGGTATGCACCGATGCATGCAGACAAGGTCTTGGAGGATTCCTTATGTAGGACAACCACGTGATATGTTATGAATCAAGAAAATTGAAGGAGCATGAGAAGAACTATGCCACTCATGATCTCAAGCTTGCAGCCATAGTACATGCTCTTAAGATGTGGAGACATTACTTGATGGGTAGAATATTTGAGCTCAGAATAGATCACTGTGGACTAAAGTATTTGTTTGATCAACCTACTCTGAATGCTAGGCAAGCGACATGGATGGAATTGTTATGTGAGTTTGATTTCAAAATCAAGCACATAAAGGGAAAAGAGAACAAGGCAGCTGATGCACTCAGTAGGAAGGTACAGGAAATACATGTGGCATCTCTGAGTATTTTCCAATCATATTTGAGGTAGCAAATTGCAAATCATGTTGCTGGAGATGAATTGTATGAGCAGGTAAAAGACAAATTGCAACAGGAAGGTCTTGAGAAGAGGTATGAGTGATATAAATTGGAAGAAGATGGACTTCTCACTTATAAATGCAGAATTTATATTTTGAATGTAGAATATTTGAGAAGAGTTGTTATGGATGAAATCCATCAAGCTCCGTATTCTGGTCACCCAGGATATTAGAAGACAATTGCTATAGCTAGAAAACAGTACTTTTGGCCAGGAATGAAAAAGGACATGGATGAATACATTTCAAGGTGCATGAAATGTCAATAGGTAAAGGTTGAGCATCAACATCCAACAGGTTTGTTGCATCCTTTGCCAGTTCCGGAATGGAAATGGGAAGTTATTTCCATGGATTTTATTACGGGATTGCCAATGACTTGGAGACAACATGATTCCATCATGGTTTTGGTAGAAAAGTTGACCAAAGAAACACATTTTATACCAGTGAAGTCTACACACAAGACTGATGACATTGCAAGGATTTTCATGAAGGAGATTTTCAAATTGCATGGATTGCCGAAGGCAATAATTTCTAACAGAGATGTCAAGTTCACTTCCAATTTCTGGAAGGGGTTGTTTGTAGATTTGGGTACAAAGCTAAACTTCAGCACTTCCTACCATCCTCAGATAGATGGGAAGATAGAGAGAGTTAATCAGGTGCTTGAAGATATGCTTCGCATGTATGTGATGGAAAAACCAACCAAGTGTGAAGATTACTTACACTTGGTAGATTTTGCTTAAAACAATGGACAACATGCATCCTTGGGGATGAGTCCATATGAAGCTTTGTATGGAAAAAGGTGTAGGACACCAGTGACTTGGGATAACCCAGTGAACAGAGTTGTGCTTGGACCAGAATTGCTCAAGGAAATGGAACAAGAGGTTGTAAGGATCAAGCGGAATCTAAAAGCAACACAGGACAGACAGAAAATCTATGCAGATAAGCATAGGATGAACAGAGCGTTTAGTGTTGGGGATCATGTTTACCTCAGAGTGAAGGCAAATAAAAGTTCGTTGAAGCTTGGAAGTTGTGCCAAGCTGTCACCTACATACTGTGGGCCGTTTGAAGTGCTTGAAAGAATAGGGCCAGTTGCATATAGACTTGCATTGCCTACTAGTACTAGAGCTCATAATGTTTTTCATGTTTCTTTGCTTAAGAAATATGTACATGATCCTAACCATGTGATAAATTGGGATGTGATCCAGGTGGAACCCAAGGGAGAGTTCCAAATTGAGCCAATGCACATCCTCGACAGGAAGGTCACAATGCTCCAGAAATGAGCCATAGGGTAGGTAAATGTGCAATGGGAGCACTACAGACCTAAAGAGGCTACGTGGGAGCTGGAGGATGCCATGCGATTGGCACATCCATTTTTGTTCAATTCTGCAGAACACTGAGGCGGTACCAGTGTAGCATTTTGTTCATATTTTGTAAATCATTGAGGACAGTGCTATTGAAGGGGGAGGGGAATGTAACACCCCGGTTTTGACCCCATTTTGCATTAATATACATGATACCCATATTGTAAATAATCATGGTGCGGAGATAAAGGCAAAGGCCCCACCATCTATTTGGTTATGTTGTGTTTCTATTTTTGGGAATGGTCATCGATGGTATATTGGGACATATAGCGTATATTTAATTGTGGCATCATGTAAACACACATTTTAATTAAGTAACTCAACCAACTATGTTCACGTCAACTAAATTGAGAAGGGGCATGATTCCAAAGGATAAGGAAGGGGAATGTTGAACATTGAGTCATGGGGGAAAGCCATGTGTCACCACCACCCTTAAGTATTTCCATTGTTAGTTGGGACAATGATTAGCTGGTAGGAAAACCACCACCATTCCCACGCCCACTCACTCTCTCTCCACAACGTGTCTGTGGGCCTGTCCACTACCCCGATAGTGGCTGTTCATTCACCTCATGCGGACTGAGTTAAAGAAATACACATTCCATTTTTTGGGGTTCGTTTTTCTCTTAGGATCGCTAGTCTGTGAATTTTATTCCCCTGTTCACGCAGAGCATTGGTCTCTTCCTACCATTGTTAGACTATTGTGATTTTCCTCACTGATCGATGATGGCAGCTTCCTTCACGTATTGCTGACTGTGTCATTCTTGTACAATGTATATTTTGTGTTAGAATGTTGTGTTTCCTCTGTGGTTCATTGGTTGTCATTCCATTGTGGAATCGTGGTCGTGATTTCCTTTCCAGCTATGTGTTTTAGTTGTATCTTGTTCCCCTCATGCACAGATTGAGAATTAGTTCTCTTCCCATTCTCTGGTCTATGTATTTATTCAGTGATTGTATTAAATATTGTAGGCTATGGGTTCAGGGTTACTCATGGGCTATTAATGGCCATGATTACTGAACTGTGTTTTCCCTTGTAAAATCCTGAAGAGCTGTTTGGCTGCTTGCATGCATCGGTTTTGTCCTCAGACTGCATTGGAGTGGTGAATGAGGGCCTGAGGTTCTTGATAAACCTGGTGGGTTGAGAACCACATAGATAGAGCCACGGAGCTGGTCTTCTTCACCACAACCCCTGAATAGCACTGGAAGGGAGATCAAGGTTTGAGGGACTGCGTTGTAGAGAAAGGACTAATTTCCTTGTGTTGGGTGTGTGTGGGTGTTCTAGAAGCTAGTCTAGTTCTGGTCTCGATGCACCAGCTTAGCATTAGCCTTTCCCAGCTCCTATATGGCCTGATAAACCCAACTTTGTTGGCTTGGCTAATCTGTTGTTCACCTGATAAACCCAACGGTGTTGGCTTGGATGAACTGTGTACCCTTGTGGTGTTGTTATCCTTGGCTATGTGTAAGCCTGTTAGTTCCTTATTCCTTGGGGAATCATGCCCAGCTCGAGGGTGGCAGCGTTGCTGAGAGATTAAAGAGCATGCAGGCATATGGTTGGGTGGAACATTGCAGCGACATAGCTGGTTGCAGAACAAGTTCTCTATAAAGATAAGTACTCTTGCCTAACTTGTTTCTACAATTATATATTTACCATTGATGAATGAGTATATACATGTTAAATGCTGATCTATATATGCATGAATGTTGATTGATATGTTTTGCTTCCGTTGTGTATATGAATGATTGTGCTTCGTAAAATGCTTTATGTTTTAAGTATCATTCTTTAGCACTATATGCATGTATCTTCATGTCCATGGGGCTAGATGCCTGGATGATTTGACATATAGTAGCGTCCTCTTCACTGGTCGGAGGGTCAGGGATGTTACACGTAGGCTACAATATTCTTGATAACCTTCAGAATCTTTGAGATATGCCAAATAGAGGCAACCACACTAACTACCATGGTATATGCCAAACGGAGGAAAAAAGATATAAGTGTTGTTGAAAAATAATATTTGTATCAAATGTGTCTTTAAAGAAGAAAGAGGTATGAGGGTCAATTTACTGAATTCAATTCAAAGTATAGCCCACGAGTCCCAGGGAACTATACATTGTTCCAAAATCCAAACCAGTAAATGGGAAAAGCTTGCAAAGTGTGTTGTAATTCAGGTTAAAGTGAGCATAAAAATAAAATAAAATTCTTCTTTAAAGGAGAAATAGGTCTTAGGTTGAATTGTACCTAGTCATTATAATTGCAGCTCCTATGGCACTCTACAAAAAGTTTTAGACCCATAATAGAAAAAAATCACAAAAGCTTGAAAAGTGTGCCATAATCCATGTAAAACTGACCATCAAAGAAAATTAAATGTGTCTTTAAAGGAGAAAGAGGTCCCATGTTCAAGTTTCGACAGAATCAGTTCAGATTATAGCTCATAGAGGACTCTATTCTAGACCATTAAATAGAATAAGATTACACAAGCTTGCACTCTATAGAATGTTTCAAACATAGAATAGAATAAAATAACAAAAGCTTGTAATTTGTGCCATAATCGAGGTAAAACTAATTATTAAAGAAAAATTAAATGCTTAGAAGAAACACGTCTCAGGTTCAAAGTTTCAATAGAATCGGTTGAACCAGTTCAAATTATAGCTCCTACAGGACTCTACACACTGTTCCGTACCATTAAATAGAATAAAATTACAAAATCTTGCAAATTGTGCCATAATTCATAAAATTATACAAGAGCACGACTCGCTTGCAGTGCTCAACCCATATGTCTTTTCCCCGAATTTAAGGAGGAGCTTCAGACACTCCAATAATAGAAAACCCTTACTAGATCCACCGATAATAGAAGCGATGGTAGCATAGCAAAAAAATTATAATTTAAGTATGACTGTACCGAATCCGTATTGGTTCGAAAATTTGACATATTTTTCCCAAATTTTTACGCTGCTAGGGTTAATGAGCTTACATAATTCATTGGGCCCTTTGTTATCCTCTGGAATACGGCTGGATTGGTTCCCCTAGGAACGTCGGTATCCTCTGGACTGGTATCCCCTGCTCCTTGATTTACCACTGCTCTGCTCATCAAATTACCAGTGCTTTGGATGTTATTAACGAACTAGTACATGGGAGTGAACTTGTTCATTGCTGTTTTGCTAATGAGCTAGTGCATGGGTGTTTTTGAATCCTACATTTTTTGTTTGTTTATTTGCATATTTTATATTTTGTGTTTTTTTTTTTTTTTGCATATTGATCTTTTGTTTAGTTTATTTTGGGTTTTTTTATTTGCATATTTTATATTTTTTTGCATTTTAAATTAATTATAGTTAAACAACTCTATGTTTTTAATTTAGTGTAGTTTAATTTAATTTAATTTAACTTAACTAAGATTTTGTCATAATTTGTATTTGTTGCATTGCTTATAGTGAGATCCTATACATAAGTCCCTTCAAGGATGAACATGATGATGATGATGATGATCATGATGATGATGAAGACGATGAAGATGATGGTGGTTGTCACATCCCCATGCCTCCGACCGGCGAGGAGGACGCGACTACAAGCTTCAAACACCCGGGCTAAGAGCCCCATGAACATGTACAGGCATAAAATTTCCAGAAACAGAATGCTGAAAGAAAATGCAATGCAGTATAACATGCATAAACGCAATTTTTTATCATACACAGCTATAATTATTCATCTTCCACAGTGGAATCAACATGCATTCACACAATCATTCATTTTAAACATGTTCATCATATCATTAACAAGAATCATGGTTGCAGAAGTAGAATTGGTCAAGATTACTTATCTTATGATGAATTCGTTCCGCAACCAGCTACGTCGCTGCAACGTTCCACCCAACCATAGGCCAGCGTGCTCCTTAATCTCTCAGCAGCGCTGCCACCCCCGAGCTGGGCATGATTCTCCAAGGAATAAGGGAACAACAGGCTTACACATAGCTAAGAATATACAAACACAGCCAAGCCAACACAGTTAGGTTTATCAGGCCACCAAGGAGCTGGAGAAGGCAAATTGCTAAGCTGGTGAGCTCATTACAGAGCCAAGAACACCTACACCAGAACTATCCTGAACTCTAAGACACCCAAACACACCCAACACAAGGAATCAGTACCTTCTCTGCTACACAGTCCCTCAGGCCCTACATTCCCTTCCAGTGCTATTCAGGGGTGATGGAGAAGAAGTCCAACCCTCTAGCTCTGTCTGTGTGGTTTCCAGCCACCAGGTTTATCAAGCAATCTAAGCCAACATCCCTGCTCCTCTCACAGTCTGAGGACCAACCATTGCACTCAGGCAATTAATTTTAGCTGTCACAGCTTAAATAGAAAAAATGACTTCAAACCTTCTACCACAGTCCCCAAACGTAACAGCAAACACAACTCATGACGTGGGGGAACAAAGGCCCATTTTGCACAACCGAAACTGCTGGGGAAAACGAACATAGACCATACTGGGGACAAATTTTACAATCTCCCCACTAGGGCGTGAACAATCACAATACCGAACTCACAAATCAGCCCATGAGTAAAGGACAGAGCCACACCATTCTCAAATCTGCGGAGGAAAAGAAAAACAGCGTGGGTGAAACTAGGAAAATTCTTGTGCGTGAAAACCATGAGCATACAAATGGGAAGTGCGTGAAGGTGAACAGCTACCCGGAGGATGTGAAATTGCAGTGCCTGGGTGTTTAGAAACTCGTGGAGAGGAATAAGTGCCTACATGAGGGGATGAACAGCAAAATCGTGGGTAGAGTGTGCATGTGGGTGAGGACTGACAGTCCTGCCACCCCACTCCCCAAAACAATTAACTGCCTCAACCACCAGCAGTCTTTCTTAATGAAAGTGGTTGGGATAAAACAAAGAGAGGTGACACATGGATTTTTACCCCATTGGCCAAGGTTTGACAAATTTCCCCACATCCTTATCCTTGTGAAAATCATGCCCTTTTCTCATTTTAGTTGTCACGATCGTAGCTGGTCGGGTTCATTTAATTAATTATAGATGCATATTTACATGGTGATCATCATAATATATACCACATGCCCCGATATACCATCAGTGACAACTTTAAATCCAAAACATGGCATGACCGATCAATGGTGGGGCCTTGGCCTTTAGCTCCGCACCATGAGCATTACAATATATACATCATGTACATTTAATGCAATGGGGTCAAAACCGGGGTGTTACAGTGTTGACGACAACAATGACGATGATCATCATCATCATCATCCTCATCATCATCCTTGTCATTGTCATCACCATCGTCTTTGTCATCTTCATCAATATCATCATTATCATCTTCATAATCATCATCATCGTCGTTGTTATCATAATTTTCTTCATCATCATCATCTTCCTTATGATCATCATCATAATCATCATCTTCATCATCAACGTCTTCATTATCACCATCATCATCTTGATAATCATCATCATATTCGTCACCATCATCATCGGCATCTTCATCTTCATCATCAACGTCATCGACATCCAATTCATCAACATCTCCATTATCATGATCATCATCTTCATCATCATCATTTTCATTATCATCGTCATCATCTTCATCATCATCATCATATTCGTCATCATCATCATCATCATCCTCATCTTCATCATCGCAATTTTAGGGGGAGATCAGTGAATGAAGACGTCTACATGATAGGGGGAGCATCTAGTTGAGTGAAAAATTAAGGATTGCTCGTAACACCCATTCCAAGGACTAATCTAATAATTCAATATGATCCGAGGAAGTAGTAAAAAAAAAATACAAATTTTTGGGCCCTGTAAAGCCTCCTATTCTTAGATTTGTGCACATGAAGAATCAAGACTTATGGACCTAGTCCGGTGTCTTAAAAGAGGAAGATCCAAACTGAGCAGCTTGGTAGTTCCATACAATGCATTATTTATAGGAGTGAATAATCACTCATAACCATTCTATTATAATGTTGGCAAAGCTCAGAACAATTTAGTGAATACCAAAGTAAAGATATTATCATCACATATTCATCATCATCATCATCTTCATCAGCATATTCATCATCATCGCCATCACTATCATCATCATCTTCATCTTCATCATCATCATCATCATCCTCATCCTAATCATCATCATGATAATCATGATAATCATGATCATCATCTTCATTATCCTCATGCTAGCCATCATCATCATCCTCAACATCCTCATCCTCATCATCATCGTCCTCATCCTCGCCCTCATCATCATCATCATCATCATTGTTGTCATCATCATCACCACCACCACATTGATCATCATCATCATTGTTGTTGTCGTCATCGTCATCACCACCACCACATTGATCATCATAATCATCATCATCATTGTTGTCGTCATCATCACCACCACCACATTGATCATCATCATCATCTTCATCATCGTCATCATCATCATCATCGTCGTCGTCGTCATCATCTCCCTCTTCCTAATCAACATCTTCATCATCGTCATTGTCATCATTTTCATCATCACCCTCATCATGTTCATCATCTTCATCACCACCACCACCACCACCACCATCATCATCATCATCATCTTCAACAACAACATCTTCATCATCATCATCATCATCATCACCAACATATTCATCATCATCATCCTCATCATCATCATCTTCATCTTCATCTTCATCGTCATCATCATTTTTGTCATCATCATCCTCATCCTAGTCATCGTCGTCGTCATCGTCATCGTCATCGTCTTCGTCATCATCATCATCGTCGTCGATGACGTCCTCCTCCTCATCATCATCATAACCATCATCATCGTTGTCATCATCATCATCATCATCTCCCTCTTCCTAATCAACATATTCATCATCATCATCATCATCATTTTCATCATCACCCTCATCATCATCTTCATCATCTTCATCACCACCACCACCACCATCATCATCTTCATCATCTTCATCATCTTCATCACCACCACCACCACCAACACCACCACCACCACCACCACCACCACCATCATCATCATCATCAACATCTTCATCATCATCATCATCATCATCATCCTCGTCATGCTCATCCTCATCCTCATCCTCATCATCTTCATCATCATCTTCATTTTTGTCATCTTCATCCTCATCATCATCATCTTCATCATCGTCATCATCATCATCGTCGTCGTCATCATCATCATCATCATTATCCTCCTCCTCCTCCTCCTCCTCCTCCTCCTCATCATCGTCGTCATCATCATCATCATCATCATCATCATCATCATTGTTGTCATCATCATCATCATCATCGTTGTCATCATCATCATCATCGTCGTCATCATCATTGTCATCGTCGTTGTCATCTCCCTCTTCCTAATCAACATCTTTATCATCGTCATCATCATCATTTTCATCATCTCCCTCATCATCATCGTCATCATCATCATTTTCATCATCTTCCTCATCATCATCTTCATCATCGTCATCATCTTCATCACCATCACCATCATCATCATCATCTTCATCATTATCATCATCATCATCATCATCAACATCTTCATCATCATCATCCTCGTCATGCTCATCCTCATCCTCATCCTCATCATCATCATCATCTTCATCATCATCATCATTTCCGTCATCATCATCCTCATCCTAGTCATTGTCATCATCATCGTCATCGTCGTTGTCATCATCATCGTCATCATCATCATCATCATCATCATCATCATCATCGTCATCGTCATCATCATTATCATTATCATCATCATCGTCGTCGTCGTCGTCATCTCCCTCTTCCTAATCAACATCTTCATCATCATCATTGAATGTTGATTTATTTTCATATATGTCTCCTTACCAACCCACACCATATTGAACAAGAAAATCTCATGCATCCTTCTTACTCCCCACTAAATGTGATGCCAAGTTTTGTTGTATTTCTAATATACTTAAAACCACTACATAATGGATAATAATAATAACGTTCACAACATGGGCTTTATTAGCACTCATAGTAACCATTGGATGCATTAGGGTTCCAAAGGTAGTCTCGTATTCATCACTACTATTTCATCCTCTATCTTTAAGCATGCATGTCTCTTGACAATTTTATGCTAACTTCCATTGGTGTGGATATGGGATAACATTAATGCATTATAAATATCATCATTATAGTTTTATATCTACCTTCATTTATTGAATTAGCCACCTCCTTTTATCTCTTTATACTTGAACTCCTAGAGAATAATGGATCTCCCCATGTTTTTTCATCTTAGGTATTTTTGTTTTGAAAACATTCAACATGGATTAAGACAATTACTTCATCTACATATAGTTTTAAGATTAGAAATATTCTTACCAACCCACTTGATGCACACATTCTTATTTCCATCTTAATGTTGTAGAAGACCATATCTAATCAAATGACCATCTATCCCCTAGTACCAATCTCAAGATGATTCCTTCATCTGATTAAGTTCTTTCTTCATGTTTCACATCTTTTGCTTCCCTCCCTTGTGAACTTATCCTTTGAGACAATACATGTATATCTTTATGTTAGCAATATGTTTGAAATTTTGAATTATGGACTTGAAAGGTTTTAAAATGAACTTATTTGATGAATTTTGCAGGAGCGCCATTCAGATTAACTGGTTAGCAAGTTTTTCCACCATGGAATCGTCGGATGGAGAGTGGGTTTTGATCTACGGTGATAGGTATTTTTGTATAATGAAACATGTAACAGCGGAATAAGCGTAAAGCGTGTTAAAATTCAATGGTTCATATTCAGGATGGTTAAGATCGATGGCGGAAAGCAATTCCATGGAGTGGAGATGTAAGGAAGGATTTAATTTTGAGATTTGTGGAGTCCATTAAATGGGTGTAATGTTGGAGGGTCGAGATCAGCACAAAGTGAGATCAATGGCCCTAAATCATTTCGCGTGGTGAACCTACTCGGAGGGATAAAAATTTTCAAATCACAAAAAGGGTTAATCAATGAGAAAATCGGATGGTTGAGATGAAGGCAGAGATAGATCTGCGGTCTCAAACAATTCCGCGGATTGAACTAGCACAAAGAAAGTTACGATTTCGATCCGTGGAAATTGGTAGGGGCTGTGAAGATCTACGGTTGGAACAAGATGTTGGGTAGATCAACGGGTGAGAAGCATTTCGTGATCAGAAGTTGCTCACTCGTTCAGATGAAAAAGTGTTAGCATAATTTTAAAGTTCTCAAGCTTGATCAGTCCCGATGAAGGTAGTTTAGAGATCGATGGTTGATATTGATCTCCCCAAATCAAGTTGTGCAGGTTGATAGTGTTGAGTTTTGGGTATGAATATTTGGTGTATTGAGGGATCAGATTGCAAAGATGAACAGATCTACGGTACTGAGTGCATGGAGAAACATGAGGGTTATGCAACATAAAAAAAACTATAAAAAAATATAAGTGGAGAAGACGCCCTCACATACGATCTGCCTTCCCGACAGTTAATTGATTTCCCCAACGCCATTTATGATACACCCACAGGAAAAATCATCCCCACGGTAGCTCCATCTCGCCCAAAACCAGATACTCTTCTTATGGATGGTTTGTGAAATCAGAAAGATATCATGAAAATATAAGAAGTAGAACAATGAATCTGATAGCCACACGTCGCAGGGGAAACACGGTGAAAGAATGGTTCTGGTATCGTCATCACAAGACCGAAAGGGCCAGAACACGTCTAGTCCATATGCCTTGAAGCGTATGGTCGACCAGGCTACTCGACGATGAAATGTGCGAAAATTTTGATGGGTCATCCCCTTGTCCAGTTTTCCAATCCTATATAAACACCACTTTTCAAAACCATTAAGGTGCATAGGATGAGATAGTGGATTCTGATATGTTTGCAATGGCAATATGGTTCTGAGGATTTTGATATGTTTGCAATGGGAATTTGGTTCGAGAAGATTGTTAGTTTGGGTGTGTTGTTGGTTGGTGAGCTTGATTCCAAGCTCATCTATCGCCTTGGTTTTTCACACCAGGGAAGCACCAACCATTGAAGAACAGACGGTGTACACCACCTTGAGAGATGCACCTGTTTTCTATGGGAATGAATGCTCATACTGGATAAAAGGGCCCAAGGTCTTCATCAAAGCTTTCATGCACCCCGTTCGCAAAACTTTTATAAGGTGGTGAGGAGTACTTGAAGGAAAAACCACTGCAGAGGCTTGTTTCTGCCAGAAGCAAGGGGGAAGTTGTGAAGAAATTTGAGCATGGAAAGGATATAAACTCCTTTTCCAACTTTGATCCCATGTAGAAAGGTGCCTTCAAGCACAGAACGAACACAAAGGGAAATGACACATTGTTGACTCGACAGATGGACAAGTGGTCAAGCCTAGTCAGAAATGAGCCACCAGAATCATCCCGAGACGTTGTTTTCATTGCTCATGAGTTCACAACTAGAAATGTCGTGCTTCCATCCAGACCGAGCACACACATTTTCTCCATGATGTTTGTTTAAATATATGTAAACTGTGGCAGATCCTAGTTGTTAATGTTTGATTATGACTGTAAACAGTTTCAGATCCTATTTCGAGGATTAGCCTCGGGGTCTGAGACATTATAAAAAAGGCTCCTCACTTAAGTTTCAGTGAATTAGCCACCAATTAGCTTACTGCCTATTGAGTTACAAGTGGTTTCCATTTTCATACATTGAGTTTCCCTCATCTTTATCATGATAATAGGGCTTGTGATTGTTGTTGCTATGTATATATTCAATTAGCATTACTCATTGTATATCACATGGATGTAAGGATGAAAAATAGAACTTGGGGATGCATACCAACAACCCTCATTTTCATAGATAAATTCATAAAATCCAAAAGTCAAAGAAAATATTTCAGGGTTACATATTACAATTTACAATTCTCATAAGGAAAATAAAATCACTTACTTGAGACAACTATAGTTGTGGAAGCAAGATAGCTAAGACACCACCCCATGAACAAGAATGAACCATTGCTCTAGCAACAACCATACCTGCAAATTCCTAAGTTAAACCAAACCCTAAAATATCCAAGGTAAAAAACTCTAGAAGAAAAACTACAACAATAGAGTTTACCTCAAGTTGCCATGCCGAAATTACCAAGGTTTCCATGTAAAAAACAATGATACTACCCAACTATACAAAATACACCCTTCCATGAGGAAAATTTTCAGAAAAGTGGTCAAAATTGGTCCCAACAGCCTTAAGAGAATTGGTCCCAGCAACCTTAGTCAAAATTGGTCCCACCATCCTTAAGAAAATCCCCGCCACAATTCATGGTTTGAGAAGAATGCCCGCACCATGGTACCGTCCTATAGCTAGTTGGTTTGGCTACCTATTCATGATTTGATTTTTCTTTAATATTTATTGAGGAGAAAGATACAGGTCTGCCAAAACAAGGTTTTTCACCAGTGGATGCAAAAATGGCTAAGTAGCCTCAAAAAGATGTCCGCCCTAAATTATGGGTTAGAGTAAATGCCCGCAGCACATGGGGGTCTCGTAGATTGGTCTTCGGCCTACCTGACCATGTCTTCAGATTGTCTTGGAAGTGGATGAAGAAAAGGTTATGGACCTGCCAAAAGGGTGTTTTAGGCAGATTAAACCAAATTGAGAAATTTGTTTAAGTATGGAATTGATGATAAATCTGCCCAAGTAGCCTTAAGGAAATGTCCGACATGCCTCATAGGATGATGTGAAAAATGTATTGAGAATGTGAGACTTTATATTGTTGTATGGATCATACAACCATGTCAATTGCCTCACCAAACTACAACATATATTTAAGGAAGAATTGGTCCTAACAGCCTTATTCAAAATTGGTCCCAGCAGCCTTAGGAGAATCCCCGCCACAACTCATGGTTTGATAACAATTCCCACACCATGGTACCTTCCTATATCTATTTGGTTTGGATACATATTCATGATTTGATTTTTCTTTAATCTTTCTTGAGGAGAAAGATACAGGCCTGCCAAAATAGGGTTTTTCACCAGTGGATGCAAAAATCGCTAAGTAGCCTCAGAAAGATCCCCGCCCTAAATTATGGGTTAGAGTAAATTCCAGGAGCACATAGGGTTCTTGTATATTGATCTTCGGCATACCTGACCATGTCTTCATATTGTCTTGGAAGTGGATGAATAAAATGTTATGGACCTTCCAAAAGGGTTTTTTAGGCAGATTAGACCAAATTGAGAAATTTGTCGAAGTATGGAATTGATGTTAAATCTACCCAAGTGGCCTTAAGGAAAGGCCCGCCATGCCTCATAGGATGATGTGAAAAATGTATAGATAATGTAAGTCTCTAGAGTGTTGTATGGAGCATACAACCATGTCACTTGCCTCACCAAACTATAACATACATTTAAGAAAGAATTGGTCTGCGGCAACCTTAGTAAAAAATGGTCCCAACAGCCTTAAGAGAATGCCCGCCACAATTCATGGTTTGAGACGAATTCCCACACCATGGTATTGTCCTATATATAGTTGGTTTGGCTACCTATTCATGATTTTATTTTTCTTTAATTTTTCTTGAGGAGAAAGATACAATCCTTCCAAAACAAGGTTTTTCACTAGTGGATGCAAAAATGGCTAAATAACCTCAGAAAGATGCCCGCCCTAAACTATGGGTTAGAGTAAATGCTCGCAACACATGGGGGTCTTGTAGATTGTTCTTTGGCCCACCTAACCATGTCTTCAGATTGTATTTTAAGTGGATGAAGAAAATTTTATGGACCTACCAAAAGGGTGTTTTAGGCATATTGGACCAAATTGAGAAATTTGTCTATGGAATTGATGTTAAATCTGCCCAAGTGGCCTTAAGGAAATGTCCGCCATGCCTCATAGGATGATGTGAAAAATGTATTGAGAATGTGAGTCTCTATAGTGTTGTATGAATCATACAACCATGTCACTTGCCTCACCAAACTACATCATATATTTAAGGAAGAATTGGTCCCAACAGTCTTAGTCAAAATTGGTCTTAACAGCCTTAAGAGAATGCCCGCCACAATTCATGGTTTGAGAAGAGTTCCCACACCATGGTACCATACTATATCTAGTTGGTTTGGATACATATTCATGATTTGAGTTTGCTTTGATATTTCTTGAGGAGAAAGATACATGCCTGCCAAAACAAGGTTTTTCACCAGTGGATGCAAAAATAGCTAAGTATCCTCAGAAAGATGCCCGCCCTAAATTATGGGTTAGATTAAATTCCCATAGAACACGGGGGTCTTGTATATTGGTCTTCATCCTACCTGACCATGTATTCAGATTGTCTTGGAAGTGGATGAAGAAAAAGTGATGGACCTACCAAAAGGGTGTTTTGGGCAGATTAGACCAAATTGAGAAATTTGTCCAACTATGGAATTGATGTTAAATCTGCCCAAGTGGCCTTAAGGAAATGCCCGCCATGCCTCATAGGATGATGTGAAAAATGTATTGAGAATGTGAGTCTCTAGAGT
The DNA here is from genome assembly GCA_001517045.1 of Pseudotsuga menziesii. Classification (NCBI taxonomy): domain Eukaryota; kingdom Viridiplantae; phylum Streptophyta; class Pinopsida; order Pinales; family Pinaceae; genus Pseudotsuga; species Pseudotsuga menziesii. The sequence continues at coordinate 556,711 of LPNX010920513.1, read as the reverse complement.
GTCATATGGAGCATACAACCATGCCACTTGCCTCACCAAAATACAACATATATTTAAGGAAGAATTGGTCCCAACAGCCTTAGTCAAGATTGGTCCCAGCAGCCTTAAGAGAATGCCCGCCACAATTCATGGTTTGAGAAGAATTCCCGCACCATGGTACCATCCTATAGCTATTTGTTTTGGATACCTATTCATGATTTGAGCTTTCTTTAATCTTTCGTGATGAGAAAGATACATGCCTACCAAAACAGGGCTTTTCACCAGTGGATGGAAAAATGGCTAAATCGCCTCAGAAAGATGCCTTCCCTAAATTATGGGTTAGAGTAAATTCCCATAGCACATGGGGGTCTTGTATATTGGTATTAGGCCTACCTTACCATGTATTTAGATTGTCTTGGAAGTAGATGAAGAAAAAGTTATGGACCTTCCAAAAGGGTGTTTTAGGCAGATTAGACCAAATTGAGAAATTTGTCTAAGTATGGAATTGATGTTAAATCTGCCCAAGTGGCCTTAAGGAAATTCCTGCCATACCTCATAGGATGATGTGAAAAATGCATTGAGAATGATAGTCTCTAGAGTGGTGTATGGAGCATACAACCATGTCACTTGCATCTCTAGAGAGTCTAGGAAGATGTCAACCTCCTAAAAGTGCCTCCCAGCCATATTTGCACTATTCCAGTACTGGAAAAGCTGCCTAAGTGGCTTCACGGAAATTCTCGCCAGAGATGTCCTGGTAATGATAAATTTATATGAGGGTGTGGGGTTGTTCTTTGATGAAATGGCTATCTTTCCATGTTCTTAGTTTTTCTTATGGTGACCACATGAGGAAAATAGCAAACTGCCAAAATAAAAGAAAAATTGTTTTGCATATTCAAAAGTATGAAAAATTGACTAAGTAAGACAAGGAGTTTGAGAGTTTAGTTGGAAATGCCCGCCAAGGGATGTATTTGTGCAAGTAAATTCATTAAATGTCATGAATCCATTCTTTGGTAATTTTTCCATCTACTCATGACTTCAGGTCTCCATAGGGTGTTCACACATGCGAAATAGGAGTCTGCCAAAATAGGAAGAAATATGTTTTGATGCTCAAAATAAGTTAAGAAGCTATTTTGATATGCCCTCCAAAGGATTAGGTTGTCTCAGTAAATTCTAAGGGTGACATGGCCTTGTTTCCTAGTGGACTGGCTATCCAGCCATACCTTCAGTTTGCTTAGTGATGGTCAGATGACAAAAATATGAGTCTCATGATGTGATGAGGTTGGAAAGACACATGATGGTGTCCTAATGTCTCATGATGTATTTGTTACATTCTGATAGTGGTTTGCAAGAGTATGATAATTTTGGGAATTTGACTAAGTGATGAAAAACTGCCCTAAAGTAGCTGTGTTATGAAAATATCCACAATAATTCATTAGAAGAAGAAAATGCCCGCTGAGGAGAGACAAAGACACTTTAGAGGATGAAAGTGGTCCTGATGGAATCACCATGTTGGCCTCTGCCCATTGGGTGTCTTACACCTCAAATTGGATGAAAATAAAAATCTCATCACATTGACCTAAGGTTTGATAAAAATTATGGTAAAAATGCGTAAGTGACCTGAGTAAAATGCTGGTCATTTCCAGTAGTTGATGGATTAAATTGTTCTGAGGGTATGGGTCTCTAGAGTGGTTATTGGTGCATCTAACCACATCATTATTTTGTCCAAAAACTCTCTAAATATGAAGTTACCAATATGCCAAAAGTGCCCTCTAGCTTGTTTTGCTCCAGTCCAGTAAAATGCCCGCCCAACTCAGAAGAAGATGAGTCTGAAGGGGAAACCAGTTTGGTTGTGCTCAATGGGATGTACTACATCATCTAGTATCATTGGTTCAGGATTTGCTGAAAATAAAAATCCCTCATGTTGACTTAGGGTTTTATAATTTTGTCCAAGTGGTAAATCTGTTGTTTAAAATGCTATTTTCAAATGCCCGCTAGATGATGTGTGTGTGTCAATTAATTTATTAAATGACATGTGTTTGTTCCTTGTTGAATTGTTTATCCATTCATGGTTTCATTTTTCCCTATGGAAGTCACATGAGTGAAAAATTAACCTTTCATGTTGAAAAAAAATCATGTTCACATAGCATATGAGTTTTCCTGCACATAGCTTAAAAATACACACTAAACAAGTTTTTCAAATGGTCGCACAAGCCAGAGATTTAAATAGAGATTGCTCCGCCAGTTAATTAAAAAAAATGAAATAAATAAGAGGCATAAACAAAAAAAAGTTTATTATTTAATTAACATACATAAATTTAATTTATTTCAAATAGATTGATGCTTTCTTTCACAACCTACAAGCATTCTCGTATTGATCACTGGAAACATTGGATTGAGAGATGAATTCTCTATAATGTTATCTTATATGCTGATAAATACAAAATTCCATCATACAAAAAAAAAATTCATTAACTTTCGATAAATACATATATTGATATGCCAATTAAAAAGAATTTTTCATTATATGCCGATAAATACAAAACTCCATCATACAAATATTTTTTTTCATTAACTGTCGATAAATACATATATACATTGATTTATACATGTATAGCATGTTTCAGAGATGGATGCAATCCATCCTCTTGAGTAGAAGACAAATCTTAATTGTCTCTCTTACCTTTTGTAGAAGATTGTAATTGTTATGGATTTGGACAAGGCACTTATTGCGATTTCTTTTCATGCTCTCTAACTCTTTGTGAAACTTTTTTTTTAATTTTCAAGCAAAACATTTTTTTCCACCATCAGTTTGTTCAACATTTCCACATTTTTCTTATACTTCGTTGATCCCTGTTCTTCCTTGACCTACAATTTCTCTCTGGTATGTTTCAACTTATTTTTAACTTCAGTCAATTCACGTTTCAGATTATGTATTTCTTTCTCCTTCTCTTTTTCCCTCAACTCTGTCTTGTTGGGAAGGATAGGAATTGCACTCATCGCAGCAGCTGGCCCTTTTAATTTCTTCCCCAAATCAGAAATTGTGGATTTAAGTGTTTGAATTCCCATATCACATCTGAAATGCTGAAATTTTCTACCTTCTAAGAGTTTTGATTCTAGCTCCCTTATTTTTGCATCTTTCTCGGCCATCTTCTCTTTCATTCTTTATGTAACGATGATGAGGTATACAAATCACCTAGTGCAAGGCTCGCTGAGAATATTTCTTATAGCATCTTCTCTCAACTTGCTAAGGACTTCTCTTGCTCTTCTAGGGACATTGTACTTGTAGGTGTATTTTTCCTTCTACCCTTACCCTTACCCTTACCATCGTCTCCTTTGGTACCCTTACCTTCACCCTCACCACCTTCTTCAATGGAAATTTTTTTCCACTACTTTTTTTTTTATGTTTTAAAGTTTCAAAGATCCTTGCTAACCTTGTTCCTTTAGGCTTATCAACTTGCCTAGAAATGGTTTTTCTCAAATTGGAAATTATTGATTCTAATTCTCTAACTTTTTTTCCATGGCTTCCCTCCCACTCTTTCAACTTCAACTAATATTCTTGTACTACTTGTTCATATTATTTAATTTTCTTCTCCATTACCTGTAAAGGACCCATTTCTATCTTCACTGGTGGTACATTGAGAACAGTTGGTCTTTTTTTCAACTCTTCTTTGTTTCACTCGCTTCAGTATTATCTCTTTCCAAAGCCTCTTCATACGCAACCCTCACGGACTGAATTTCTTTTTCAACATCATCAGTGTTTTTTTCTACATCTTTGGATAATAATTTAATCATTTCTTCTTTCCCTTTTATAATTCTGTCTTCTTTGAAATGATTATCCGCAACTGTCTTCTGCAACACTACTATCTATTTTATGCATTGTAAAATATTATCATATTTTCTCAAGCACTCTTTCGCCCAATTGCATATATAGGAAGCTTATTCCTTGAAATGCTCCATTTTATCATATAGGATGAACATGTACCTACTATCAAACTTATAGGATGCAATTTCTAAATGCATAGTAGAAGCCCCTGATTCTGATTTGGAAGAACAATCATACTCAATTGCCAACTATTTAGGAGGAATTCTATCAAGAATGTCTTGAGGAATGGAAAAGTGAACAGTAGTTTGTTCCATTCCGTTGCCTGTCACCTCATCCCAATGACCTCTATCTACATACCCCTTAAACTATTTCGAATTTATGGTAGGACAAGTTTCATCATTTGTGACCAAATCAGGATACTGTACTCGTAATTCACCATGGTGCTTGGGACTTTGTACTAGTGATTCCTTGTTCACTTTAGCAGGGTGTAATGGTAATTCCCCATAGTGCTCAAGATATTGTATTAATTCCTCGTTCTATTGAGGAGACTGTATTGGCAATTCCTCATTATCTTCCCTGCTTTTATGTTTCCTAAGGTATGTTTTATGAATAGATGGTTTTGGAAAATATATTTTTTGATGCTGGTTGATATCACCAATCTCTATTTCAGTAGCATGGGGTTGACATAAATCAATAATTTTTTGAAGTGTGCCCGGGAAACTAAATTTAACCTTCCTTAATTGGCTCTCTCGTAGGGAAGAGTGGAGTTTCTTAGCCAGTAGATAAGGAATATCTACAGGTATATTTTCCACCTAATGTATCACTACCCACATACATTCCCCCGAAATGTCATCCCTATGATGATTAAGAATTGTCCTAAGGACAATCCGAATCAAAGTTTTCTATATTTCGAGGGGTACATCTTGCATTTTTAAACCATTCCTCAGAACATTTACTTCTCGCAAACAAATTTTAGTGGCGATCTGGTTCTTCTCAAGTTTGGGGGTTTTCCTTGATCTTAAAATCACTCCCCCTCTACATGGAATATTTGTAGCTTGGGAAACCAAATCAGGGTCGAGGTATACCCACTCCCCAAAACTTATGAGTTATGTATTCCCAGCATCATATTTCAAAATTGCCTCATCTATCTCCTCAACAACATAACTAAACATTCCCCACAAAAAGTCGAAAACTTTTGCTTTCCTCAGGATAGTTTCCATACCTAGTGGCCACATCTTTGCATCTCTCCATGCATTAGAATTCTCCTGGAATTTTTTAATGTTACCCTATCATCTGTGGAAGAATTTGTTTCAACTGGGGTTGCAGAGGAGGATGCCCACATTTCATCTGCGCTTGTCATGCTGGACGCCCCTGTTTGAATTTCGGTCATGGTTATCCAGGTTCGAAGCGGAGGTGAGGTGATGCACACATACTGTATTTTAGGCTCACAAATTCTCCCCGTAGACTAATTTTCAGGCTCACAAATTCTTCCCGCAAAGATGTTTTCAACAACAAATCAACGCTTTTCTTGGGTATGCACTTTGGAAATAAAAACATATAAAAGGGCATTTGGAAATAAAAACATATAAATATCATCATGACATAAAAGATATAAACACGTGCCTCTACTCTTCAACAATTAAATATCATTCATATTCTTCTTCATCCAACTCAACATCTGTATCAGGATCTAGTTCAGAATACATATTGATGAAAGGCTCATTCACATAAACATCATCAGCAATGGCATCTTCGCTAATATAGTTATCGAGATCGTCAATGAGATCATCGTCTACTACATTTGGGTGATCAACTTCTTCATCGAACACATCAACTGCAGCCACCTGCTCCTGATATAAATCATCATCATCTTCTTCTTCTTTGTGATTATCTTCATCGTCTACATGATTATAGTTTATTGGTCTTCCTCTTGGATCGTATCTAACAACGTATGACCAACCTACTTTACCTGGTACCTCTGAGTAAAAGACTTGCTCACATTGACTTGGAAGAACATAAGGCTCTATACCTGGTTCAAATTCCCTTTTATTAACCATGGTAAATCCGTTAGCATGCTCAATTACAGTTCTTTTAGGATCACGTTCATGCATCTGTAGCCTGTACCACTTCACCTCAAACAAAACTATTTTAAAGGAATTAAAATCACACTCAATTATGTGTCCAAATGCAGATAGTGCCTATTCTCCGTTTCTTCTAGATGTCTTTCACTTCTAGAGGAAACATTGGTGACCTTAAACACTGCAACTATCCCACAATCCGAGGTTTTCATCTTATCATCCAACATTTTGATATGAAATTTACGACCATTACACCGCATAGCCTTATGATGTTTCAACTGCAACATTGACAACAAGTAAGAAATACATTGTGAATTAATAAAGGTCATATAGGACTTAGAAAATATATCTGAAAACTTAAACAAACCAAATACATTGAAAAAATTGGAAGTAACTATTAAAATGCGGGTAAACAATTTACTTGCCTTTTTATCTTTTAAACCATAGGATAAATCAACTTCCCTTTGTGACGTAAGATTAGGAAATTGATGTCGATGATGATGAGTTGTTTTCATCATCTCACTGACCCCTTCCCATGATAACCTGCCAAAGAATTCTTCACAATCTTTTATCCAATGCTCCATCCAATCAAGGTTGTTTGCAATGTATAAATGTAAAGCATCCCACACTCGAGAAACTATATGAAAAATTAACAATTCACTATCATTAATTAGATATCATTACATGCATAGTTTAATACAGTTGTATATGCAGGATTAATAAAAAAATAACAAATCAATATGATAAAATAAAATTGTAAAAATACATGGGTAATATATTAATTCCACAAAATCTAATAATTACCTTTCACGGTCCTCATTGTACCTTTCCCCAATAACACCTCCCTTTCAAATTTGTTGATGGAGTTGAGATGCCAAATGCGAGGCGCATTCATATTTTCTACTAATTTAGGTAGATATTCACTAATATACACCATGCATTGATATACCATATATCCCTCAACCATAGAACCCTCAGTACGTGCTCTTTGTCTAACAAGATCCTTCATTTCGACTTCAACTGCCTCTCCACCATCCACATCAACCTTGTGTGTACCGGTCTACATAACTCAATCTCCTCAACTTGGTGTATGAGGTAGTGTTATTGTGCATTGAAAAATGTTGGAGGTAGATACTGTTGCATTTCACACATTAGTCGGGGAATTTCTCTCTTCCAATACCTTATATCTTCTTTATGGATTTCTTTTGAGGAAATCCACCTACAAATGATGCAATAAAATAATATCAATCCATATATAAAATTTGCGGGCAAAACATAATATGTCAATAAGTTCCCCTACAAATCACGGACCAAGTACATTTTCCATATAAAACATTACTTACCTCATGTATTTTCCAAGAACATAAATAATTTGTTTTATGTTGTTGTCAAAGTCGTCTGGGAGAGATAAAGGTAGAACATACTGTATCAAAAAACACATAATTATTATTTATTTCCAAATAAGAGAATAAAATTAATAAACTAGTGCATACCAATAAGGAAATATATTAAAAACTCACAATTACCTTAATGAATGTATGCTAGTCATGTGTTTTAACCCCATCGTTAATATATTCTTTATGCTAGACGAAAACCCCGTCGGAAACCTAATTTTTCTGATGATCTATTTTACAATATTGCTCTATTGCTCCGTCAAGCACCAAGGAAGACTAATATTCTATTGAAGGCCATCACCATTAGAATTAATGATCACACTTTGCAATGCGTGATTAGCTTCTTGGATGTCACTACAAAACTTTCCAATTATTTCTTTGCCAATCCTTCCATCTAATATTCGCCATAACAATTATGTTATGTTCTTCCCGATATGCATTGTATCAAACAAATGAACTATTTGTAGGTGCTCGTAGTATGGCAACATACTGAATTGCATTAGGTAAATTTTCATTCCTCATGGAATCCCATTCGTTCCTTAACGACATTCATGAAATATCAACAAAATCAAATTAACATTAATTAATCAATATAGGTACATACTGCGCTGAACATAATTCACTAAAAAAAACAAAGATTTATATAATATATGATACAAGTTGAATGTGATTGTCATTGATGTCAAAGGAGTTCAGTGAATGACAAAAGGATAACCAAAGACATGATGGAAGGGTAATCTTAGTGAAAGAAAAAGGAATGACAAAGTAAGTAATGACATGGAAAGTATGATGATGTGGCATGTATGGTGAGGCTGGAAAGACACATAATGGTGTTCTGGTGCTATTCAGAAGCCAGTGTTGTAATCTAACATCATTCTGGAAAAATATGGCAACTTTGTGAAACTTTGGAAATTGTCTAAGTATGAAAAAGTAGTCAAAACTAATCTAAGAGAATGCCCGCCATAATTCATGGTTTGAATAGAATGCCCTCAGCACCATATAAGGCTATAGCTTGTTGAACTGGCTATCTAGCCATGGTCTCAGTATGCCTTAATAATTTCTGAGGAGAAAGTTATAAGTCTACCAAAATAGGGTTTTAGGATAAACCTTGGAGAAATTCTTGGACATGGATAAGTGTTCGAAAACTAGTCCAGGTGGCCTTTGATCCATGACATTTGATAAATTCATTTTCACAAGGACAGCCCTTGGTGGGAATTTCCAAAGGACCTCTCAAAATCTTGTTCTCAACACTTAAGGCAATTTTCTTGTGTTTCTCAATATGCAAAATAGTATTTTTCCTACTTTTGGCAGATTGATATTTTGCATATGTGACCATTGTAAGTCATCCTGAAAGCATGGGTGGATAGCCATTTCAACAAACAACAAATCCATTCCAATTGATGAACCTATTGACATACACCCAACATCTGGCAGGCATTTGAAAGTGGTCTTCCAAACTGCTTATTGACACTTAGACAAATCTCTTCAAACCCTAAGTCACCAAGGTGATTTTATTTTTTTCATCAAACTTGGAGATTGAGACATTCACAATGTGAGGAATATCATACTGACTCAACCATGCCAATATTCTCTCCTACAACCTCATCTTCTAACCTTGGGGGGCATTTTACTGGGATAGTGCAAATGAAGGTGAGAGGCACTTTTGCCAGATTGATATCTTCCTCCTCATAGACTCTTTGGGAAATATGAAGCCATGGTTGGATGCACCAACCAGCATAATAGATCTTATCACTTTTAGATAAATTTTCTGATCATCCTATGAGAGGTGGCGCACATGTCCTTGAGGCCACTTAGGCAGATTTTAATAATAATTCCATAGACAATTTGTCCAAAACCTAAGGTGGATTTTTCATTTCACCCAAAGACTAAAATAATGCTACTAGATGATGTATTACACCTTAATTAGCACACCTATGCTGATTTCACTCCCAGAATCATCTTCATTTCCCCTAGGCAGGCATTTTACTGAACTTTGGTGTAAGACTACTTGAAACCCTGTTTTGGTAGATCCATGACTTCTTCCTCAAGCATTATCAAACCAATTTGAGAACATGGTTAGGTAGAAAAAACATACACCTATAGGATTACCATGTGGTGTGGTCATTTTCTTCAACCCACAAACTATGGCAGGCATTTCCCTAGAGCAATTTTGACTAATTTGATAAAAAATCCTTCTTTTGGGAGACTTGTATCTTCTTCTTCAAGGAGTTTTTCTGAGAACCGAGGCCATGGTCAGATAGATATTTCAACAAACTATGGGATTTCAGGTCATGGTGGGCATTTTATTCTTCTTATGAATTATGGTGTTCATTTTCATAAGGCAGCTGCTTTAGGGCAGTTTTTCAACACTTAGTCAAAATCCCCAAATTATCATACCGTTACCAACTACTACCAGAATGTAACAATGACATCATGGGACATTAGGACACCAACATTTGTTTTTCAACCTCATCACACATGCCATATCAACACTTCTTTTCTCATTAATGACCTCCTTTGACATCAATGACAACCATACTCAACAGTGTCCTTGTGCTAATAAAATTCATAGGGTGACATAGATATGTTCCTTGTTGAAGTGGTTATCCACCCATGCTTTCAGTTTTCCTTATGATGGTCACATTTGCAAGAAATCAATCTGCCAAAGTAGGAAAAATATTGTTTTGCATATTCAAGAATTTGGCTAAGTATTGACCAATATTCCAACAATACATAAATAATTTGGCATACCTTGACGATTTCTATTATATTCCAAGTTCCATAGGTGAGGTGTCATTCTTCGTGGTTTTTTTCCATTCTCTTCTTTACCATTGAATTTTTCTTTGTATGTAGTTCGATAACTATGGTTCTTAGGGATAAAGTTCCTATACTCATCAAACACTTCGTTTGCTAAACTCCTTGACCGACGAGATTTTGTCCTAGGACCGCAAGCTGGACATGCAAATTTACCCTTTGTTTGAAGACCTACAAGATATATGAATTAGTGTAGCGAATTAGAATTACCATTTAAAATAATGCATGATATTTTCAATAGATATATATAATATTAAAGGACAAAAGAAAGTAACAATATACCACAAAAATGTGTTAACCCGGGAGCATCATGAATTGTCCATCCAAGTATTCCATGGAATTGAAATTCTCTTTGCCCTATTGGTCTAGAGATGTCATACATAGTGACTCCATCCCATAACTTCAACAAATCATCGATAAGAGGCTCAATATATACGTTCATATCTTTAACCTGGTACTTACCTAATTGTTCCAACATACATGATTAATTATATTTAGCTATATGTTATTATATATAAAAGACATGATTATCATGCACGAAACAAAGAAATGAAATATTTAGTGATCAGACTTTCAAGTAAAAAAGTACAAATTAATTAAATACCTAGAACAATCATTGCCAACATTGTGTGCTCTCTCTTAACCGACATCCAAGGAGGAAGGTTATTGTTTATAACAAAAATAGGCCACACTGAGTAGGTAGAATGAAGCTCTCCAAATGGATTGACACCAGCAACTACCAACGAAAGTTTAACATTACGAGGTTCTTCTTTGAAAATTGGCCAATTTTCTTCGATGCACCTAAATGAAGACCCATTTGCAGGCATTCGAAGAACATCGCCTCGAATTCTGTTCTTTGCATGGAAATCCATAGATTGTGCTATAATTTGACACCAGAACAACCGTTGGAGACGTGGAATTATCAGAATATAACGAAGAACTTTGTGAGGCACCATTTTTGTCACTTTATCGGTTCGATACCTACTTGTTTGACATTGTGGGCATTCATTTTCTAATGCATATTTTCCATAGTATATGATATGATCATTAGGACATGCATCAATATCTTGATACTCCATTCCAAATTCATTCAAAATCACATATATCTCTCGATATGTGTGTGGTAAAATATTTGACGTTGGTAATAGAAATTCACCTAACAATCTACAAAATTCAAAAGAATAAATCAATGTAAACAATATTAATCATCAATATCGCATCCATACTTTACAAATTAAATAACAATAGCAATATAGGAAAAAAGTCAACCCTTTATGTACATGTGAACATGCAGACATAAATAATTAACAAATTACATACATTAGTATCTGTGTGAGATAGGTGTTTGATAAACCATTCAAAACCTTCAAGTTCACTAACAACAATATAGTATATAGAAGATTTGTTTTTTATCCTTCATAAGGAGGTTGACGTGACTTCTCGAGTAGAGGATCAACATCATGACTATCATCCTGGTTTTCCTCATCCATTGGAGCAAATGTGTCTTGGATCAATCTATGTATCTCATCTTCCTAATTTATATCACTAACGTTATCTCCATCCATATCATCATTAATAACTTGATCAGCTTCAATATTTTGATCTAGATGCTCGTTACCTTGTAAATGAGTATTTCTGCTACTACTTGGCAAGTAACTCTTTGGAAGGGGACATTTTGGGGGCATTGTCTATATATTTACAAACAAAGTAGTAAAATTAGTGTGTATAGAACATATAATAAAACGATAAGACATTTTATTGAAATTCATGACATGATGACTATTACAGAGAATACATTAAAAATTGAATAACCTCTTACCAAGGGACGATATTCATAACCCGCTTCGGCGTGCTCCTTCTCCCTACAATGTCTTTCAGCTGTCGTTATTAAAATTCTTCTTCTTTGCAAGCCCCTGCAATCAGATCAAGGGTAATAACATTTTCCATCTCCTTTCGCCTCTAATTCCACTCTAAACTGAGCAAGCTTCCTTGCATTTTCATTCATAGTGAAAAATCCTTGTAGTGACAAGTAATTGTCTTACCTACACCATACCAAACAGTAACTTTTCAAGTACATTAGATATAAGTATATTTCTAAATGCAACATATTATATACCAATTTCTATAAAGAAAAACATGAAGACTGTGATGAATAGGATTGTCATTGATGACAACATTAATGACAATCATTTTGGAAAAATATGGTAATTTGGTGAAAAACAGGAAAATGATTAAGTGTTGGAAAACTAGCTCAAGTAGCCTTAAGAAAATTTCTGCCACAAATTGTATGTTGAAGAAAATGCCTGCACCATATGGGGGTCTTGTAGATTGATATTTGGCCTACCTGACCATGTCTTGAAATTGTCTTGGAAGTAGCAGAGGAATAAGTTATGAAGCTTCCAAAACAGTGTTTTAGGCAGATTGGACCAGACTAAGAAAATTGTATAAGTGTTGGAAAAACTGGCTCATGTGGCATTGGGAAAATGCCCGTCATACCTTATAAGTGTATGATAAAAATTATCTGAAGCTATCATCCTATAGCTTGTTTAAGAGGCTATATCACCATGGTATCAGTTCTCAAAGAAGATGTTTTATGACAAAGATAATGGTCTGCCAAACCAGAGTTTCAAGTTGTTTTGCATTATTCCAGTACTGGCAAAACTGCTTCAGTGGCCTCAGGGAAATGCCTGCCCTATCTCATAGGATGATGAGAAAAATAATATGAAAGTGTTAGGCTATAGCTTATTGGTGGGTGCATCTAACCATGTTCTTAGTTATCCTATGGAGTGTTTTATGACAAAGATATAAATCTGCCAAAAGTAAGAAAAATATTATTTTGCATTTTAAGAACACAAGAAAATTGGTTGTGTTAGATTCAGGAAATTGAAAAGGCATTTTGAAATTCCTGCGAGGAGGGGTTATTTTGATGATAAAATTCATTAGGTAGCATAGTAATGTTCCTTGGTGAACTGACTATCCATCCATACCTTCAGGTTGTATTATCATGGTCTCATACACAAAATATCAATCTGCCAAAAATAGAAAAAATAATATTTTGCATAGTGAGAACAAAATAAAATTGACCAAGTGTTAAAAATAGGAGTTTGAGAGGTTGGTTGGAAATGCCCGCCAAGGGCTGTCTTTGTGCAAGTAAATTTATCAAATGTCATGGATCCATTCTTTGGTAAGTTTTCCATCTTATCATGACTTCAGGTCTCCATAGAGTGTTCACACGTGTGAAATAGGAGTCTGCCAAACTGGGAAGAAATATGTTTTGATGTTCAAAAGAGGTTGAGAAGCTATTTTGAAATGCTTGCCAGAGGTTGTGTGTGTGTCAACAGATTTATCTTGTGATATGGTGTTGTTCATTATTTAAATGGCTATCTAGCCATGATTGTAGGTTTCCTTATGGTGATCACATGAGGGAGAAATCAATCTTCCAAAGTAGAAGAAAAATTGTTTTTACAAGTTAAAAACAATTTTGTCTAAGTGTTAAATTAAACAGTTTGGAAGCCTATATGCTGATGTGGACAGTACTGAAGACAGATACTAATGGTGTATGGACAGAGTTGAGACAGGGTTGTAGTATGTTGTATGTTGAATGACTTGCTGACCATAGAATGAAGACTTGTTGATTGGCATTTTTTATGTGTGTGCCTGTGGCAAACTTTGGAAGAGTCTGATGTATCAATTGTAATTTGTAATCTGAAATTTGTATAGGTAGGTTGGGTGGATATGGGGAAAGACTTATTGGTATTTTGACAAGTTGAAGCTTGTTTGGATGTTGTAGCATCCTAGTCAGTTGTAGCTAACTGAACCATTCTGGTGGGTGGTGCCACCTTATGGGTTGTAGCCCATATTGGAGATTGAAGTCTTCACTTATAAAAGATTACAAAACTATATCTTGTGTCCCTTGTGCAATGTCTTGATAGTGATGTGTTTAATTGATGGATGACATGTGCCTAGTTGATATTGTTCTTTGATAAATATGTTATTGAAGCAATTGTGAAATCATTGTAGTAAGGATTTCTCCCTACTACAAGGGCAGGAATGGCTCCCTTCTGTGATAGAAGGGTAGGTTCCTGCTAGTGGGTAAATGCAGAAAATGAAAAAGTAATGTAAATAACATAAACAAAAGCTAAACTATGAGAAAAAAATAAAAATGTAAGGTAAATGGCAATAAAGTAAACTAAGCAGAGATGGAAAAGATGGAAGCATTGGTGAACCCCTCTGCAAACACAGGTTAGGGTTCCACCTCCAAAGACTAAGCTACAGTAAAACCTGTAAAACAATGTTAAGCATAAAACGTGCAAATGGAAACAAGGGTTAGAAAGAAAATACAACTAAAAATCAAATAAACAATACATGAAAGACAGGCTATACCTTCTCTAGTGGAAATGGGCCACCATGCCTTAGCTTGTGGAAGCACTCCTCTCTCTTGGATGGGGAGCAATGGCTCAATGGGAATGGAGGAGAGGGATTTTGGGTGGCTTCAAAGGCAAATGTGTCTCAAGGCATCCATGAGCAGCATAACAATATGCAAGGGAGAAGTGTTTTGAGAGTGACCCCCCACCCTCCGTTTATAGCTTTTCCAAGGGGTTTTAAGGTTTTAATCCCTTGGTCAAGGATTTAGCCCCTTTTCTGGGCCTTTAGCCCCTTTCGCCCTAACTTTAGCTCCTTATAGGGTTTTAGCCCCTTTTTGAGGGCTTTAGATCCTAGGAGGATATTTTGGGCTCTTTTTGGGGGTTTTAGCCCCTTTTCTTCATCCTTAGGCTATTTTGAGGGTGTAGGGGTTTAATGGAGGGTCAAATGGAGTGATATGAGGGTCATGAGATGGTGTCCTTGGGTGGTGTAGGCCATAGAGAGCTATGTGGGGGATTTTTGGGTTAAAAGATTGCCCCCTGATGTGTGACGGCAGGAGCTCAACGTATGGCCGACGGACATCATAGGATTTTGATGTGTAGAGGTGGTGCTTCCGAGGCTGGGGCATGGTGGCTTTTGGTTTTTGTATTAATATGGTTCCCATCAATGGGTGAGATACAATAAATGTGTGACATGTATATGGACAAGGTGGGCATCCCCATGCTCGTGACGATGTCGAAAGAATAATTTGATCTATGCTCTAAAATACAAGAGCTGATCATATACAACTGATGTTACAATAATGGTTTCCTCCATGTGAGGCTGAATACAATACTGATCTGGTTTATTGGACCCATGGCATTCTCATGGAATGTTGTATCTTCATGATTGATGGTCTGCTGGATCTGGAATGGTACATAGTTGTATGGACTTGCTGATTGAGAGTCAGAGTCTCTATGGTACAATTATGCTTGAATCAATCATAAAGGTATATCAAAGCACTGCTGGAGCTTCTGAACACTATCTCCAACGCAACCCAAAAATCACAAGGGACATAACCTATTTAGGTCCCTCAAGTAGACTCACCAATTTGCTAGAGTTAGGTGACATCTGGGATATTCTACCAAATACTATGCAAAACAAACCCTGTATGAATCTCAATGGTGCGATGATGGAGTTGAAGTGGAGCACGTGAGAAACAACCATCCCAAGAGGCACTAAGGACTCCTCTCAAGTGGTCCAAGGAACTCATCAATGAGGTTAATGAAACTAAGGTACAGGGACCTCTGGGTTTATCCTCTGGAATATGTGTGTTGTTGTCGACAGAGGGAGACCTGCCCCTAGTCAAGGCAATGATGTTTCCTTGACTAGGAGCGAGAGGGAGATAACCGAAAGATGTGAAGAAATCTGCGGACTGACTCATTGAATGGGGAGGGGAGGGGGAGGGAAAGAAATGAACAGGGGCAGGGGGAGTGTGGGAGACTCAAACTTCCTTTGTTCAGAGTATGACAACAGGGTGAACCAGGCAGCAAATGAAACTGACTGAAGGGAATGGGATCATAGCTGTAATACCGAGAATGTCGCTGCAGATGGGAAATACTTGGAGGAGGTGGACACTTTTGATACTGATGGAATCCAAGGAAGACACATTGCAGAGTACTCTGAACAAAGGAGACCCAATGTGGGAATGCTGCAAAACTGTTTACTATGGGGTGGTGTCTAGGGACACCGTTATGGTACGATCTCGTGGATTTTTGGCGAGCCCGAGAAAGTAAATGCTCGATGGTGCTTTCAATTTTAGAGAGTCTGAAAGCATGAAGAAGACTCCAATGGGGGATCCTTTTTGTTGGTAGTCTCCTATGCCCGAAAAAGGATAAAAGTATACATAGGATAGCTCACCCATCCTGTAGGGGATGAGAGACTTCTTTACCGTTGGTAGTCCAATCAGGTCGGAAAAGGTTAAACCTATACTGACTGGATGATCATTCAAATAATTTTACGAGCTTGAATGAAACCAATTTTTCTCAACAATATTTTCTTGATGAGATGGCTGGAAAAGTGCTTAACGACAACTAGTGGTGATATTTTTCGTAAAGTGTAGCCCCTCTGCCTGAGAAAGCATAAAAGTATGCAGAGGGGAATGGTCTTGGCTTGAGTGTGCCAAGGAGGTCCTTTTCAATTGATGGTCTACATGGTCCACAAAAGGAGGTAAATGCGATGATGTAGATGCCCTTTTCTATACTTTAGCAAGCGGGAAAGGAAGCAGCTGCGCTCGGCTATCTTTTCATTGTTTTAAGGATTCAGAAAAGAGCTTAAACGCAACTCCAGTGTGGTCAACCGATTGTGGTGGCACGAGTGGTGCCTCATGTCGAGATGATGGACAGAGGTCCAAAGGACATATATGCAGTATGGATGGAGCAAAAGGCTCTCAAACATACCAATATTTGCGTGGGATATATCACGGCAGAGGATCGCGAGTCGGTGCGGCAGAGGCACGTAAACCGAGGTGGATCTTGGATAGAGGTTAGGAGAGCGTGTGTGTGTGCTGCGGTGGACAAACTTGACTACATGCGATGTGAGTGCAAGTCTGGGGGCACTTATATGCCAAATATGTGAAAGAAAAGAAATCATTTTGTGGATAGTGGTCCAAAGGTCTACGTAAGGTGTGGTAAATAGAAAATACAATCTATGTGTTAAAAATACAAAATAAAAGCTAAAATTACATTCCTTAATGGGCGGTGGCCTGAAAACTCACATGAGTAGCGGTCAAGAAGTGTGATACAAGTACAGGTCCGTAGACACTTGCATCCTCATGTCATGGCTTCATAAATCAAGGTGACTTGTGGGAAATGGTCCCAAAATTAATTTATTAAACATGAGACGATGTTCTCATAAAGAGATATAAATTTGAGCCTGGAGGTGTGAGAGGTGTCTCGAAGCGGTTCCAGGTGACTTTGAATTAGCAGCTGATGGTGCTGCCCCTAGTGCATTGGTGCACTTGGGAGTTTTTGTGTCGCTATGTATATCCTATTGAGAAAGCATATGTGGCTTCTCATTTTGTATTGGACATGTGACTTATCTATTTATCTAAATATATTTTTGATGCATGTGGATGTGCTTTTATTATGTGAGTATTTTTATGATGATGTGGAATGCAAATGTCTATGTGATGTATTATTACACTTGTGTGTGCTTTTTTGGACATAGTTATGCATGATGTTATAGTTGTATGTTTCCTATATGCAGTTGTGGATATGCCAATTTAGAATATCATTAGCCATTTGATCTGTGACACTATTGAGGTTTCTGGGAACATGTGTGAATGTGACGGATTCAAATGTTCTAACCATCTGTTTAGTGCGTAGGTACTTTCTAAAGAGGCAGGGATCCTATACTTGATAGTGGTTGTTCAACTGAGAAACAAGCAGCTGGGAGTCTAAGAAGACATCGAGATGGTGAATGCCTATCTGAAAAGTGGCAGCCAAGAGGCCATTGACACCATCATATTCCGCTTGGTTGTTGGTTGCAGTGCCCACGCATATTTCGTCGATGTGGATCAACTCGTGCAATGGGGAGTAGATTACCCATGCAGCCGAGGCGAGGTTCAGAGACCATCTGCTTGCTCCATCTATGAATCCCATATACCAGTTTGAGGTGTGCTCCATCTGAAGCAATGAGAGGAAACGATACATAAGACTCAATTTTGAAAAAATGTGTAAAACAAAAAATGGAAAGACTATAATACAAGTTGAAATGCTATCACTCAAAGAGGTGATGTTAGAGGGAAAGTCGTTTGGACTTTCCCAGGATCAGCGGTCATTCCTTTGTGTGACATGATGAATCCTTGTAGACAGCTCAAGGGGACACAGAAAACACACTTGAATGGGTTCAA
This sequence comes from Pseudotsuga menziesii, assembly GCA_001517045.1. NCBI lineage: Eukaryota > Viridiplantae > Streptophyta > Pinopsida > Pinales > Pinaceae > Pseudotsuga > Pseudotsuga menziesii. The sequence goes on along the minus strand of LPNX010920513.1, from coordinate 538,369 downwards.
GCGGATTCTGCACTGGAAACATCGTATGAATAATTGTCGCAAGTCGTCTATGTGTTGTGTTTTCTTCTACGACCACGTGATGAGGTTGTCGAAACAAACCAACATGATGTGAACGAGGTCTCGGAAGCAGTGTGTCATGGCGCGTTGGAAGGTGGCTCCAGCATTTTTTAGGCCAAAGGGCATGACCTGGTACGTGAATGTGCCCCATGGGGTTGTGAATGCCATCTTGCAATGGTCTTCTTTCTCGATTTGGATTTGGCTATAGCCGAAAAATCCGTACATGAAGGAAAAGGCTTCATGTCCGACGCATGCATCGATGATCTTGTCGATGAAAGGTGTGGGGAAGTTGTCTTTGGGACATGCCCCATTAAGGTCATGGAAGTCTATGCAAATGCGAATAGTACCCTATTTTTTATTCATTGGAACATGATTAGAAACCCAAGTGGTGTATGCAATGGGATAAATGAAGCCGGCTATGCGCAACTTCACTATCTCGGCTTTCACCGCGACCACTTTGGATGGATGGATGGGCCGTTGCTTTTGGTGTACGGGTGCCACATCAGGCCATGTGTCGATGTGGTGTTCCACAATGGATGGATCTAAGCCAGGAATTTCAGTGTACGACCAAGCAAAGATGTCGCGGAATTCTTGGAAGAGAGCTATGTAGGCATCGACCTCTTCCGGGGAGCAAGATGCCCCAAGAATGATTTCTTCAACAATCTCAGAGTTTATTGAGATGTCAATTTTAATGGTTGGCAAAATGGTCGCCATATTCCCTTCTTTGAAGGAGTTAGGTGCTGGGATTGGGTTCTTGAACCAGTCCACCTTCCCATCGATGAAATCTTTGGTCTCCATGGAAAACTGGTCAGACTGCGACACAAGTTCTTCTGGGAGGAAGAACAAGTGATGGTGCATGTCGTCCCATGCGTATTCCATGGCGGTCAGAGCTTCAAGTATCTCCTCATCATTACTGAAGCAATGAAGAGACAGGTCTGATGGACCGTTGGTGGAGGAGGAGATGAGCAGGTCGGTGGAACTGGACATCATGTAAATGGACATGGTGTCTGATGAAGGAGGTGGTGGGTGAACTTCTTCAATCAAGGTGATCTCAGACTCAAGGGAATGGTGACGGAGGTCAGTGAGAGCCATTTCAAATTTGGGCAGGTCTTGGCAATGGTGGGAGTAATGTCCATACAAGTCGCAAAGGGCGCAAGCATGGTTTGTCCTCAATTCCTTGTTCCTGACTACTAGTGCGGTTGGGAGTTCAACCACGGGGATGTTTTCATTCATATCCATGGCATCCAGATGCACACGGATCATTGGGATTTCAGGGCAATTCTGAGTTGGATGGCCCTATTGTTCGCAGATGGCACAAGGTGGGACTTGTCACGGTTCTGACGTGGCTTTGGTGTTCTTTCCCTGGCTCTTTTGGGTTGGGGTTGTGCTAGTGCAGGTGTAGCAGTTGGCTTGTGTGGACCGGGTGGAGGGTGAGACTCAACCGCGATAGGTTGCACCGGGGTTAAAGCAACTTGGGGCATTGCTGGTTGGGTTGGTGGATCAAGATACCACACTGGGATCCCCAACGTAAAGTTGGGTATGCTTAAGGTGGCCATGACCAGCTTGCTCATGACACCAGGTGGAGGAAAGAGGAAGGGAATTGTATGGACTGGGGATGATCCCACATAACTCTCGGTTGGTTGTATGTGGGGATGCGGTTGTGATTGCAGCTAAGCATAATGTTGCTGCTGTGGGTGGTGTTGCGGCTACTATTGGTGGTGCGACTATGGACGATGTTGTGGTTGTGGTTGGGGCTATGTATACGGTTTCTATTTGGGTGCAGCGGTGCTAGATGAGACCATGCACAAGTCCGCAGTGTCATTTTGTGTCGACGGTGGAAACACTAATGGGAAAGGAGCCATCATGGTGGGATCGATAAACAACCCAGGGCCCACATTCAACAGTGAGGAGGATGGTGTGTTTTCAACCATAGTATTGATTGCAGGGATGACATTGGCGTGTGTGTTCATCCCTTGTGGCTCAATGGTAGTGATGGTAGGGATAACATTGGTGGGTGTTGTTAACCCTTGGGGATCATGATCAGTGAGCTGGTCAATCGTCACAATCTTCCCTTCATGGGGGAACATCATGAGATGGAAGGCAGTTGATGTGATTGCTCTCATGGAATACATGTAACTCCTTCCGAGGAGGAGGTTGTAGTCCAGTTGAGCGTTGATGACTTCTATGTCGATCAGCACTGTCTTCCCAGCTAACGTGATGGGGACATGGGGGACGATTCCTTGGGATTTAGTGGGATGTTCATCATAAGCCCGCATAGTTATGGAGGACGATTACAGAATTGGTGATCCAAGTTTCTGCCAAACCAAGGTAGACATGACACACATGGATGCCCCCTCATCCACTATGCATCTGTGCACAACCAAATTTCAAATGGACACCAAAATTTGGAAGGAAGTGGTCGATGGCATGCGGAGTTTCCCGTTCTTCGTGTCAAAGATGATCAACTTGGATTCAGAGGGGTCTACTACCCCCAGGGCAGCTAGCAAGGCTTTCCACTATGTTGGGAACATTTTAAGCACCTCAAGAGTGGACATGGCGGTTGGCGTTTGGGCCAAATCATCCACAATTCTATAGCTGACTGCAGCTCTAGCTGTGGCATTATTGGCAATTCTGCATATGGGGGGGCATGGGAACGGGGGTAACTAGAGAGGTAGGTTGGTTGTCTTAGACATGGATGTTGTTGATGAGTCGGCAGGTTTGGTGGTGGTACCATACTAATTTAATCTAGTTTGTAAGTTGACCTCTTTAGTGGTCATGGCCAGCAGGTGGTGAATAGTTGTTTCGGCTGTGGGCGGTGCCCCCGGAGCATTGGGATTGGCCTGGGGAGGGGGAGCAGTTTCCACCAATCCTTGGACTGATAGTGGGTTTTGAAGCACCATGGGAGGAGGTCCTTGTGGTGCCGGGTTGGGTTGGGCTTGATTGGCTACGTTGGCAGCCTGTTGGGCCTCGTTTTGAATGGCCTGCTTAGCGCGAGCCATAAGGGGACACTCGAACATGTAATGTCAATAAACATCGCAGAGTGTGCATGGTTGGTTTGTGCGCAATGGAGCATTGCGTCTTGGTGCATTCTGTCGTAGGGGGTTTTGGGCTGGACGGTTTGCCGCGGCATTGTTGGGAGGGTTCGTTTGTTGACCACCTCCCTGCGATTGATTATTGCCTTGTTTGCAGGGCTGATTATTTCTAGCTTTCCCTTGTTGATTGTTGGGGGTAGGCTAGTTGGGACAGTTTTGTTGTGCGAACACTTGTCCCAACGGAGTGGGTGGGGCGGGGGCGGGGGCTTAAATTGTTTGCACTAGCGGTGCATAGTATATTTGTGGGGTGGCGGTGCCACAAATGTGGGTATTTTCCCCACATGCTGCTGTGTTGGCCAAGCCATGGTCTAAGCCTGTTGCGGTGGCGCAGGTTGTGCGTAGGAAGTTGTTTCTCCAAACTGAGACATCATTCTTGCATAGTCTGAAGCTTGGTTTTGGTGTAATGGCAGGTGGTGTCAATCGAGGCTGTGGTTGTTGGGAGATAGACCCTATCATGCCGTCCGCAGCATGGGATGCCCCCGGTGCATCATGGTAGGAGGTACTCAGATGAGGAGCGTCTAGAATGACAGTGTACAAGTATCCAGACTGAGCATAGATAAGGTCAAACTGTTGGGCCTTCAATATGGCCTCTTCTTCGGATTGGGGATGTCCGGATGCGACATCCTTTTCTATGGGTGGGAGCAAGGTATTAAGGAACCAATCCAAGAGGATCCTGTTGTCAAGTTGGATTTTGCATAGATTGCGACATCGCCACCACTCATGGATATGGTCAGTTATATGAGTGGTAGTGATTTGACGACAAGATAGCAGGATCTCCACCCCCTCGTCATATCTGACGGGGAGTTGGAAATACTGTAGGAACATGAAGGCTAAGGAGTTAAAGTCCGGATACTTGGATTGCGGCAGCTCAATGTACCATTTGGCCACAGCACCTCTAAGGGTGCATTGGAATAGCCTCAGCCTGATGGAGTCATCTACAATGTTGTTGGATGAGCACCATAGATGGAATGTCATTATGTGGTTTTGGGGACATTCCCCTTCTTTGCCTTCAAACTTGGGGATGTCTGATGGTAGCTTAGTTGGCATGGGTGGCCAAAAATCTTGGTGGCGGATGGGGTCGTTCGTTAATCTAGCCAAATCAGGAAAGTTAATACGAGCCATGAAGGGAATATTTGACCCCAAGTTGATGTGGGATGGGGCTGCGATGGGGGTGGGGTTTGCAGGTGCATAATGCATTTGCACAGTTGGGGGTGCTTGCGGTGGCACCATTGCGGATGTTTCAATGCCCCCAAGTGTTTTGGGTGGGATAATATGAGTATCGGGGACATTTCCCCCATGTATGACAGTAGGGACAATGTAAGTGGATGATCCACTGCCCCCCTGTGTGGTAGGAGGGGTAGTGTGTGTGGAAGGGCCACTGCCCCCATGTGCTACAAGTGGGCTAGCTTGGCTGGTCACTATAGGTGGTGGAAACTGACTAATTATAGTCTACATGACTATGCTTGGGCCACTTGCCAGGTTGTGGGTGATAGGTTGTGATGTGGACATGGGTCCACTTGCTAAGGTTAGGCCAAAAAATGGATCTGGGTTTGCACTAGCCATGGAGATTGATGGTGCAGTGTGGAGGTCTGGTTTAGACTGATATGGGTCTGAATTAGAATCAGAGGCTATGTGGCCCTCTGATGGTGTGGGAGATCGTAGAGAATAGCTTCGACGATGTCGATCGAGTGTTCCAAATGGTGGTGGTTTGCCTCTTAGGCGCGAGGAAGAGCGTGGAGGATTAATTGTGTTTGATTTTATGTATGAAACTAGTGGGAATGAGATTTGGACCCCGGTTTCAATGGCTTCCTATTGGTTGAAGGTGGTCTCTCGGCCACCAAGACTGCCAAAAGATAGCGCTTGGCTTGTTCCTCATAGGTGTTTCTACTCAATCGGAAGGGGTTGTTTCCCGTTTCACTTGGCAATTCCTCTCAGCGGCCAGTTACTTTGGGGTTCCTATGGTACTCCTCACAATGAGTTTCTGGGTAGAGCCCAAGTACTTCCCACAGTTGAAGCAGTCAGGGACTTATGTCCTCAAAGACTGCAGAGTTGTTTGTACTTGTAAATTAATAAATTTTAAGGCTCACTCGGCGTCATGAACTGAGTTGGGTTAATTAGTTGGTATGGTGTATTTGTTTGTTTTTTTTTCTGGTATTTGGTTGTCGCAAATGATTTATGAATTCATCAAGGTAGAGTTCATGTCATTGTGGTTGTGTATGCAAGCATAAATAATCAGAAATTGTTTAACAAATACAGTGATTAACCCTGAATGTTTGCTGGCCTAACTAGATGTCTACCTCACACTGATATTCCTCTTCAATCAAGAGAAGGTGATGGGATCTCAACACAATGGGACTAATCCCATCTGTAGATCCTCAGGTCACTTACTGGATGCTAGGTTGGTCAACAGGGAGGATGCTTAGTGCCATGAGAAGCCCTCCTTCTCTACCCTCTCTACCTTCCAGGTCACCTGGTTTTAATGGTTTGGAACAGTATAGTGGAGTGCCTAGATCTATATGAGCTTGCCCTTCGTTGTATCCCAGAATACCCCGGAGGGTGATGACTGGGTAGAGGAGGAAGGGGAAGCAAGACAGTATGTTTTTAAGTTGATTTTAGTTAGACTAGGTTCATTTTATTAAGCCATAATCATTTACTTGACATTTGCACATTGTTCATGAAATAAATTGCTGAAAATAGAAACTGAAACTGAAATTGAAATCGTGTGCTAGACAGAGGTGGCTAAGTTGTACTGACAGTCCCTATGAAAGTAAACAGTGAAGCCCAAAAATGGGTCGCACACCTGTAAAAGTCTTGTTTTTGCGAAGAGGATTCTGATCAAACCGTGAGGAATTACCTCAAACGGTTGAAAACCCACTTCAGAAATGGACCCCATTACCCCTAATCATAAGAAGATTTGCAAATGGCTCAACTGTTTGGGCAGAAAATGAGCCTGAACATAGGTTAATTTTCATAAATTTGGTTCAGCCGTTTTTGCACAGTTGAGTGATTTGCAAACCATAGAATGGCCAACAGTAACTGGTACTATGGCCAAATGGGATTATATTTCCCTTGAGGAGGCTCAACAATAAATAGAAATGTAAATAAACAAGAATCTAAGCTAGATTTAATGGAAAACTAAACTAGGGAAAAAAACAGAACTAAAAACTAAAACTTTGAAAAATAAACCCAGGGATCCTGTGGGATCGACCTGGTATGGTCGCCAGTTCTGTAGTAAGGATTTCTCCCTACTACAGGGGTAGGAATGGCTCCCTTCTATCTATAAGACAGAAGGGTAGGTTCTTTCTAGTGGGTAAATGCAGAAAATGAAAACGTAATGTAAATAACAGAAATGAAAGCTAAACTATGACCAGAAAATAAAAATGTTAGGTAAATGGCAGTAAAGTAAACTAAGTAGAGATGGAAAAGATGGAAGCATTGGTGAACCTCTTTGCAAACACGGGTTAGGGTTCTACCTCCAAATACCTGCAAGCAAAGACTAAGCTACAGTAAAACCTGCAAAACAATGTTAAGCATAAAACCTGCAAATGGAAACAAGGGTTAGAAAGCAAATACAATTGAAAAATCAAATAAACAATACATGAAAGATAGACTATACCTTCTCTAGTGGAAATGGGCCACCATGCCCTATCTTGTGGAAGCAATCCTCTCTCTTGGATGGGGAGTAATGGCTCAATGGTAATGGAGGAGAGGGAGTGTAGGTGGCTTGAGAGGAAAATGTGTCTCAAGGCATCCATGGGCAGCAGAACAATATGCAACGGAGAAGTGTTTTGAGAGTGACCCCCGACCCTCCTTTTATAGATTTTCCAACGGGTTTTAGGGTTTTAAGCCCTTGGTCGGGGCTTTAGCCCCTTCTGCCCTAACTTTATCTCTTTTTAGGGTTTTAGCCCCTTTTTTAGGGCTTTAGCTCCTAGGAGGCTATTTTGGGATCTTTTTTGGGGTTTTAGCCCCTTTTATTCATCCTTAGGCTATTTTGAGGGTGTGGGGGTTTAATGGAGGGTCAAATGGAGTGATATGAGGGTCATGAGATGGTGTCCTTGGGTGGTGTAGTCCATAGAGAGCTATGTGGGGGATTTTTGGGTTAACAATAATGATATAAGATTGGTAGAAAAACTTGAAATTGAGTTGAATCCTTCAAGCTCACTGATTCACCCCCCTCTCTCAATGAGCATTGTGTCTAACAGACTGAAATTTTCATTGATGCCAACAAGTGTTGTGCAATGGCCTTTGATTTACTCAAAAGGAGACCTTGATAGTTTGGGCATTAGAACACTAGGTGGCCCAAATGGTCCAAATGAAAGTTGTCATTCTACTGTTGAAAGTGATTAACATTGTGTCAAGGAACAATAGCTTAGCGAAGCATCAAGTCTATAAAAAAAATGAATTAGCTAGATTCATTGTTGACTGGACCCTCTTGTTGCAATTACTCTGGTTTAAATAAAAGGAGGGAGTTGCAGGGTTGTTAAATTCGTTCGTAAGGTACATGACCCGAAGAATACAACTGTTATTTTGAGCCTCAATGTTAGTTTGTATCCCCCAAAAAAGGATGCATGCTTACCTTTTATGAATTTATGGCCAGATGATTGTTGCAGAGTATGACTGATCTCTCTAGTTTTGGATATGGTTGATAAATAAATCCGGGCTCAATCCACACTCAATCAATCTCAACTTTAAAAAATGTGCTGAAAATGCATGAGTCAGGCGGTACAACAGAAGGACAATTCCATGCACATTCTCACATTACACTTTCAAAGATGCAAGGATTGATGTTTTAGCCTGGAGACTCCACAAACACATTGTGTGCTTATCAGAGAGGGACTGGGAGGCAACTAATGCAGCTTGTTGATCGTTTTTATAAATAAAACACTTATTTCAGACAGGGTACCCCTTCACCCAAACCCAACAGATTTGTAACAAAAAATAAAATTTTAAATCTGAGTAGAGTTGTGAAGCTTCAGGAAAAAGAGAAACCTGCTCTAACTCAACAAGGATAATTATTAATGCCATTACAACTTGACCCGCACGTAAACAGCCAAGAGCCGTTGAAAGCTAGCATTGGTTTGGCAAGTGTGCAAAGATAGCCATATATTGTCAATATAGAGACGAAAGTTCGTTGAAAATTAAAAACGTCAATATTGCCACGGTTTTTCCACCATGATAAAAAAAATGAAGTATTAATCCACGAAAACGTGGAATTATTTCATGGAAAAATATGCCCAAATGTATTAGTGCCAGTGTCTCTTATTTGTGTGCCATATTCTTTTCTTTTCTATCATTGTATTGAGGATTTTACACTTTATTATTCTCGCAAGTCAATTCTCAATCATTAATCTTTGGGATATAAGTTGTGTTAAAGTGCTATGCATGTGTCTTCGAGGAGTCTTTCCAAAAGTTATATAATTATAATTTATTTTTAAGGTCATCACCAAGCGAGACACCAATTTGGTGTATGAGACCCCCTTTCTCGTGAGACAAGGGACCCACTTCTGCACAATGATTTAACTACTAAATTCTATAGAGGCAAACATAGCCTACCCCCCTTTGGATTTGAACTTGTGACCTCCTAGGAGAAAACACGTGTTCTTAACCGTTAGGCCCATTCTATATACATGAAGGATAAATGGACTGGGATACATTACTTAACTATGATTTTGTGTACATGGCTTGGCTTGCCTTTGACTAGAATGGACCAAGACATGAATCAAGGCTTAGACTGTAATTTTATGACTATAAATGTTAGTAGGACTCAATTACAAACTAATTTGTTGGTACTAGGCTTTGCTAAGTGTAATGTCCCTAATCGAATAATTTCCAGATAAACAATTAAGTTTTCCTACCCAATTTCTAAAGGTTATGTTGGAAAATTAAAATATTGATATTTAACCCCAAGGCCTATAATTTCTCATGGAAATTCAAAATTATAAATGGATGGTGGAAAATAGGCCAATAAATTATGGAAAAAACATTAATTGCTCCAAAATGAAGTGGCATGGAGTCCTAGTTGGACTTGGGGGCACCTAAGTGGATATGTGGGGTCAACATGAAGGAATATTCCTCCTTTACACATGGCACCATCCTAAAATTCGAATTTGGAAGGATAAGTAACTCCCATGGGGAATGTGAAGAGTCACAGGGTTATTTTTAGTCAATGGCAGATTCTATGACAACTGTATGAGACCTTATGACACTTATGACAGATTATCTTACAACTATTATGACATTTATGACATGTAAGAGTTAAAAATACACCCAACAAGGGATCATGTGTTATGTGGGGCCCAAGGAATCTTAATGACGGATTCCAAGTCAAAATTTATGAAGGAGATCAAGCAAAATCAAGCCAATTTTCACTTGGGGTAATGTAACAACCAAGATTAACACTTATTCGAGTTAATGAAGCAAGAGGAGGGAAATGAGGACAATGAGGTTATTAAAAGAGGAGCAAGTTTATTTGGGTAAGATTTTGGTCATTTTTCATTTGCATCTTTGCAATTAATTGGGATAGCTTTAGCTTGTCCTTGCACGGTGGGTGTTTACCTTCCCTGCCATTGAATCAATTTCGAGTGAAATACACTTGTCCAAATTGGTTGGACAAGAGACCATTCATACCTCTTATCATATATTAATGAAGATATTTTGATGCAGTTTTGAGTCCCCTTTCAGTTTGAGTTTATCTACCATTCCTTTATCTACTATCCCTTCTCTTAGTCTTCTCTCAATGTCCATATTTTATTGATGGCCCACTCATAGTTGTCTAGTCTTGACGAGGATGATTTGTTGACTCCATGGTTACTTTATCGGATGCATATCACTGTAATGAGATGAATATTGAATCCATTGTTGGTCTGAATGAGTTTGTTTGTCATTGATGTAAAAGAATGTCTATTAGTAAATACATAAAATGAATTTGAAAGAATAATTAAATTTGATAGATATTATTCTTTGAGAAAGAAACAAAGACAGAAATCATAAATGGGACACAGAAATATGGGAATACAACAGACTCTCATGAATGAGACACAGAAATTCTTGTCTTCAGACAGAAATATTATTACGTTCACAGAAATTGGGCATTAGCATTAGTTTTATTATTATTATTATGGCTAAACCAATTTGTTATCCATCATGCGCTTGATTCCAAGTGTCAAAGCACGGTTACATTGATCATCAATAACTCAAGAATATGGTTTCAAGTTTTCAGCTAAATGAATTAATTAATGAGGCGTTGCTCAAAACGTTTTTGTTATGGTTTACAAATTTACTGATGCGCTGCCCAAAAATGTTTTTTAAACTGTATTATGGTTTACACAATTGAAACTATTTGTCATAACTGATCAAATGTATGGTATAAAAAGGAAATTCGTATATGCAAACAATGCGGTGGAATATTAAGAAACGTAGTGGTGAATAAGGAAATTGAATTAGCACAAAAGACGCAGCGCAGTATTCAGCAGTGAAATTAGAGAAGACACATAGAGCAAGGAATTTGTGAAGACACGGCGTGAGGATAAACGCAGTATGCAGAGCTATGAATTGATGAAGACATGCAGAGCAATAAATTGGTGAGACTCTGTCGTGAATTGGAGAAGATGAAATGAGGATAAACACAACAAATTGGAGAAGACATGCAGCGAAGTGAGTAAATTGGTGAAAACATGCAGTCCAATGAATGAATTTGAAGAGACACACAGCAAAGTGAATGTATAGGAAGAAGCAAAGTGACTACTTTGGAGAAGACGCAGTATCCTACAATGAAGAAGATGCAGATCGTGAAGTATCAGAAATGAAGAAAAACACAGAGCTATGAAGAGGTTGCAGAAACATTGGTATGCATGGGATTTCTAAGCAGTGTATGTGTTCTTTATAGAAATATATATATATATATATATATATTACAAGTTCTTCCATTTTCTAAGTACTCAAGTTACTATAGATTGGTTTAATAAAATGATTGAAACAGAGATCTGTAAATGTTGATAAAGATCATTCAAATATTGGATACACATGATAATACAGTTACAAACTTTAAAGCTAATCTTTGAAAACATTACTTATTGCATAAGTGAAGAGAGTTTGAAACAAATTGTTGGTTTGACAGAGTAGTTTGATAGAGATGTTCTTGACAGGATTATTACTAACTGAAAGTGTTTTGAGAGATGTTGTGACAGAATGGGATGTTGTTAAAAGTTTATATCTGATACAGATTGGGTTTGAAAAGGTAACATGTTTGGTTTAAAAGTATGTGAAACAGGTTGGTGCCTATATTACAGGGAGGAAGGGAGGAGCTAGGGAGACTAGCAGTCTCATTGCAATTTGAAGCTTGCATTTAGACAGTAGGAGTTGTCTTTCAGTAAGAACTGAAAAATAAAGAGGTAGTGGCCTAAGGTAGTAGCCTCATCTGAGTTGTTTCTCAGATAAAACATGATGTAATTAAAGTTGCTTGCTTTACATCCATAAGAAGAAGAGGTTTTTCCTTTTATGGTTTTCCTCATTAACATTTTGTGTCTTTTTCCATTTTATGTGTTTTATGGTTATAAGCTACATTAAGAATTATAAATAAATTATAAACAATTGATTCACCCCCCCCCCATCAATTGTTTGACTTGATTAACAATTGGTATCAGAGCCGGTCACTTCAAATCTCAGTTTAATCACTAGAAGTGTGGTCTTTTATGATGGATAAGAAGTCTGAATTTACAAAACATGGTTTACCTCTATTTGATGGACATAATTATGCTTTTTGGAGTATCAGGATGAAATTTTTTTTACATCCTCAAGGAGTAGATGTTTGGCAAGATGTGCTGAATGAATATAGTGCTTCGACAACCATTCCAACAGATGTTGTAGGTAAGAAACTTTATGAAAGTAATTCCAAAGCCATGTATGCAATACTTGGAGGTTTAGCAAAGTTAGAATTTGTTAAGGTTATGCACTGTGAGTCAGCTAAATAATTATGGGACAAACTAAAAAATGTTTATGAAGGAGATACTAAGGTGAAAAATGCTAAGTTACAGTCATATAGTAGTCAATTTGAAAGTTTAAAAATGGAAGAATCTGAAGATATAGCAACTTATTTTCTTCGTATTGAGGAAGTAGTAAATACCATGAGAGGTCTAGGAGAAAAGGTTAAAGAAGTTGATATTGTGCAAAAGGTACTTAGATATTTACCTGTAAGATTTAATTCAAAAATATCTGCTTTGGAAGAAAGAACCAATATCTCTACTTTAGAAATGGATGAAATACATGGAATACTAACAGCATGTGAGATGAGAAACTCTGGTGAGGATTCCTTTAGGAAAGAAGCAGCTTTCAAGGCGGCTAAGAAGAACAAGAAGAAAGTTGAAGCAGAAACCAACAATCATGATGATTCAGAAGAAGATAAGGAAGAAGCTAATTTTGTCAAAAATATGAAAAAGGGTACTGGCAAATATAAAGGTAAGCTTCCTCTTAAATGCTTTGGTTGTGGTAGAATAGGGCATTTTCCCTCCAAGTGTCCTTACAATACAAGAAGAAAGAAAGAAAGAAATAGAAGAAGAAAGAAATAGAAAGAGTAAAGAATACAAGAAAAAATATAAGAAATATTTTCAAAGAAACTCACATAAAAAACAAAGTCTATTTATTAAAGATGATAGTGATTCTTCAGAAATAGATGAAAGTGATGTTAGCTCAAATATAAGACTCTTTATGGCTGTAGAAAATCATAATGATGAATTTATTGAAGAAGAAGAAGGTGAAGTTGATTTAGAAGCTGAACTTGTAAGTGCATTGACTGAACTTAGAAAAGTAAGAAGAGAATGTAAACATTTCAAAGAAGAAAATGAAAATATTGAAAATGAGCTACAAAATCTAACAAGTTGATAGAAATCACTGAAAGTATGATAATTGATTTAAAGCTCAAATTTGAAGAGGCTAAATTAACTGAAGAAGCACTAAACAACCTGCTTGTAGAAAAGGATAAGGAAAATGAATATCTAAAATTTGAAGTTTTTTCAGTAAAAAAGAAGGTACAAGAAAATAACATGAATGGTAGTTCAAATATTTTAGAACAAATTATTAGTAATCAAAGATCAACAAATGACAAAACTAGAATTGGTTATAAATTTGATACTACTAAGGAAAGTACTAGCACAAGTGCTGAAAAGACAGGTGCTGATGTGAAAAACACTAGCAATCAGATGGAATCAGTAAAGCAAAAAGAAAATAAAATCCCAACAATACATAGAAGAAGTATGACAAGTACCAAAACAAGTTTAATGACTATTGTTTCTTTTGTTACAAGTATGGACATAAAGCTGCTTTTTGTAATGCATTCTCGAGAAACATAATTGCACATAACAACCATGACAAATCTAGAGTTGACTATGGAAGAAGGCATGATAGAATCATTTAGAACAATGTGAATAATTCCTATAACAGATTTAATGTCTTAAGTTTTGAAATTGAATGTTATAGATGTAATAATTTTGGACATACATCAAGAAATTGTCCAATGAACTTTCATAAATCTATTGAGTCTAATTATACCAATCTGGAAACTAGATGTTGGAAAAAGAAAAGTGATCATCTGGAATCTGAAAAATGTACTCTAGCTTTACAGGGTGATCATAAAGTAAAATGGTGTGTGTATAGTGGATGTTCTAAACATATGACAGGAAGAAAACATAATTTTGTTACTTTGGATGAAGGAAAAGCAGGTACAATTACTTTTGGAAATGAACAATCAGCTAGAATAATTGGAAGAGGTACTGTGTGTTTGAATAATAAGAATATTATGGCTGAAAATGTTTTACTAGTTGAGGATATGGAACATAATTTGTTAAGTGTAATTCAAATTTTTGATAAAGGGAATTATATGATTTTTTATTCTAAAAATTGTCAAATTAGAGATGTCAAAACAAATTGGTTAGTTGGAATAGCTATAAGAACACCAAGTAACATTTACATACTAGATGAGAAAAAGGAAGATTATTATCTTGGAAATTAAGATGAAAATTGGTTGTGGCATAAAAGGCTTGGACATATTAACTTTGAAAGTCTGATTCAATTAAACAAAAAGGAAGCAATAAGAGATTTACCTTTCATAAAGAATCTTACCAACTCTATTTGCAAACAATGTCAACATGGTAAACAAACTAAAGTTAAGTTTAAAACAAAAGAATACTCTACAACAAAACCTTTGGAACTAATACATGCTAATGTTTGTGGACCTATGAGGAAAAAAGGATTAAATGGTGAAAGATATTTTCTATTATTTGTGGATGATTTCACTCAAATGACTTGGATGTTTCTGTTAAGAAGGAAACCTGAAACATTCAATTGTTTTCAAATTTTCAAAGAGTTGACTGAAAACGAAATTGACGTGAAAATTAAATTCTTAATATTAGACAATGGAGGAGAATTTGTTTCTAAAGAATTCAATAAGTATTGTGATGATAATGGTATCAAAATGCATTTTTCTGTTACTGAAACACCTCAACAAAATGGTGTTGTTGAAAGGAAAAATAGGACTGTTATGGAATGGCAAGAACAATGTTAAATGAATCTAAACTAAGTAATATACTTTGGCCTCAAGTTGTTCATACTACTGTGAACATACTAAATAGAAGTTTGTTGAGAAGTAATAGTAACAAGACACCTTATCAGTTATGGAAAGGTATACCAGCAAGTGTTAAACACTTTAGAATCTTTGGTAGTAAGTGTTACATAAAAAGAGTTGATAAAAATATGGGAAAATTGGATTCTAGAACTGATGAAGGTATTTTAGTTGGATATTCATGCTCAAGAAAAGATTATAAGTGCTGCAATTTCAGATTGAAGAAAATTGTTGAAGCCATAGATGTAAAATTCGATGAATCTTCATTTTTTAAATCCAAAACTGAAAAGAAAGATCATCAGATATATGAAATATATGACAAACTGAAAAAGGAATAAGAATCAAGTGGTATAGAGGAAACTAAATCAGTTAAAAATGAAAATTTGATTCCTAATTTATTACAGGGATCAACTCCGTCTAAGACTCCAAGTAAAAGAAATCAAAGAAATCATCCTGAAGAACAAATCATTGGTGATATCAATGCAGGTGTTGAAACTAGAAGCAAAAGGAAATAATATACTTCCAATCAAGAACATGTATCATTACTCTCACTGTTTGAACCCAAGAATGTTGAAGAAGCAATTAATGATGAAAACTTGATGAAAGCAATGAAAGAAGAAATAAGTCAAATAGAAAAGAATAAGATATGGGAATTGTTTCCTAGACCTTTAAATAAAAATGTTATTGGGGCTAAATGGGTTTTAGAAATAAGTTGGATGAAGCAGGAAACATAACTAGAAATAAAGCTAGACTGGTTTGTAAAGGGTATGCACAAGTAGAAGGAATAGATTATGGAGAAACGTATGCTCCTATTGCAAGAATGGAATCCATTCGACTAAGTTTGGCATATGCTAGTTCTAAGAACATTAAATTTTATCAAATGGATGTAAAATCTGCATTTTTAAATGGTGAGTTAGAGGAAGAAGTTTACATGGAACAACCAGATGGGTTTCGGGTACAAGAAGCAATAAATCATGTTTACAGGTTGAAAAAGGCGTCGTATGGGCTAAAACAAGCTCCAAGGGCTTGGTGTTCCAGGATTGACAAATACTTAAGGTAGCAAGGATACAGAAAAGGTAACACTGACAGTAATCTTTATATTAAAGAAGAACATGGTAGCTTGATCATTGTTGTAATATATGTAGATGATATTATATTTGGCAGTGATAATGATCAGCTTAGCAAACTGCTTGCACAAAGTATGCAGAATGAGTTTGAAATGTCTATGCTTGGTGAATTAAATTTTTTCTTAGGCCTCCAAATTTCACAATCTGATAAAGGAATTTTTATCTCTCAAACTAAATACATAAATGAAATGCTAAAGAAATTTCAAATGGAAGATTGTAAACCAGTAAGAACTCCTATGGTTACTCGATGTATGTTGAGTAACATAGATGATTCTGAGAGTGTTGAGTAGAAAATATATAGATCTATGATTGGTAGTATTTTATATGTAACAACTACAAGGTCGGATGTCATGAATGCAGTATGTCAAGTTGCTCGGTTTCAATCATCTCCAAAAGCTTCTCACTTTCTTGCAGTTAAGAGGATTCTTAGATATCTAAAAGGAACAACAAATTATGGCTTGTGGTATCCCAAAGGTAAGAATCTTGATTTATATGTTTTTACAGATGCAGATTGGGCAGGATGTGTAGATGATAAAAAAAGCACAAGTGGGGTAGCATTTTATCTGGGAGGATGTTTGGTAAGTTGGTTAAGCAAGAAACAATCAGAAATATCTCTTTCTACTGCTGAAGTAGAATACATTGTTGCTGCAAATTGTTGTACAGAGATACTATGGATGAAACAAATGCTAGCAGAGATACATGTCATTTATGATGATCCTATTCCTATTTTCTGTGACAATACAAGTGCCATCAGCATTTACAAGAATCCGATTATGCACTAAAAAACAAAACATATTCCAATTAAGTTTCATTTTCTCAGAGAGCAGGTTTTAAACAATACTATCAAGTTGGAGTATGTTAGCACACACTATCAAATTGCTGATATATTCACTAAGCCTTTGCCTCAGCAACAATTTGAAAATCTTAGGGAACAGTTAGGTGTTTGTTGTATGTAATCTCTGACATCTTTTTTTATCAAAGTGATGCTCAACCGACATATCAGATTTGCATATTTTCAGTGACAGTCTTCTATTGACAGGCTCAATTTTGGTTACATATTGGTTACAGCTTTCACAGGTGTTTTTGTTAGGGGGAGAGTTCTCAGATCATACTGTTTGGTTCTTTGCCATCGATGTAAAAGGGGGAGAAGATGTATATGTTTTCCATCAATGACAAAGGGGGAGTTTGTTGGTATGAATGAGTTTGTTTGTCATTGATGTAAAAGAATGTCTATTAGCAAATACATAAAATGAATTTGAAATAATAGTTAAATTTGATAGATATTATTCTTTGAGAAAGAACCATAGACAGAAATCGTAAATGGGACACAGAAATATGGGAATGCAACATAAATCATGAATGAGACATGGAAATTATTATCTTCAGACAGAAAGCTTATTACGTTCATAGAAATTGGGCATTAGCATTAGTTTTTTTTTATGTCTAAACCAATTTGCTATCCATCATGCGCTTGATTCCAAGTGTCAAAGAACGGTTCCATTGATCATCAATAACTCAAGAATACGGTTTCAAGTTTTTGTCTAAATGAATTAATTAATGAGGTGTTGCTCAAAACTTTTTTGTTATGGTTTACACATTTACTGATGCGCTGCCCAAAAATGTTTTTCAAACTGTATTATGGTTTACAGAGCTGAAAGTGTCTGTTATAACTGATCAAATGTATGGTATAAAAAAGAGATTCGCATATGCAAACGGTGCGGTGAAATATTGAGAATGGAGTGATGAATAAGGAAATTGAATCAGCATAGAAGACGCAGTGTAGTATTCAGCAGTGAAATTAGAGAAGACATGCAGAGAAAGGAATTTTTGAAGACAAGCAGTGAGGATAAACGCAGTATGCAGAGCTATGAATTGATGAAGACATGCAGAGCAATAAATTGGTGAGACTCTGTCGTGAATTGGAGAAGATGCAATGAGGATAAATGCAACGAATTGGAGAAGACACGTAGTGAAGTGAGTAAATTGGTGAAAACATGCAGTGCAGTGAATGAATTTGAAGAGACATGTGTTGATGTATATGTAAATTCAGAATGTATTCACTTGTATTTATTATGTATTGTAACCCGATTTTTATTCTGGGATGTATTTGTAATATACTTGAGTCATGTCATTCCCCGATGTTCCTATCGAGAGGATCTATAATGTAAACAAGTCATGTCAAGTTATTGTGGGTAACCCTCCTATTGATCAAGGGTTAAAGTCCCCGCAGTTCTGGGGCACTAGGGTTATTAGACTCACCTAGTGAAGTCGGCCCTAGTTGGGTTTAGTCAAGTCAAGAATTAGTATAAATAGAGAGCTAGCCTCTCTATTTATCAGACACTCACTCACACTCAGTTGTAGCACATAGCTAAGGAAGAGAAAGACACTGGGGCAAGGAAGAAAGAGGTTACTGCTGTCGAGAGATCATCTTACTATTTTGGGGTTTTACTTTTGGTGTCGATTCTACCTCTAAGTAAGTTGCGAGGTTTTCTCCATTTATGGTTTCCTTGAGGAAAAACACTGTGTTCATTGTCTCTTGTGTTTGATTGTTGTACTTTTTGTTCTCTCAATTAAAGATCCTAACATATTGCTATCTTGAATGATAAAAACTAACATGGTATCAGAGCTAACCTGAGAAGAAGACAATGTGCAGTTGTGGGAACTAGGGCTTCCTACTTGGTGGATCTCTCTCCAAAAATTTTTAGCAAAAGAAGGTTGGAATAACTCTCCTCCCTAGAGTGCATATTTCTGTTGAAACAGAATCCAATTCTGAGGTTTTTCAGTTTTGGACCCAACACTGCTACCGAAAATTAGGGCTTTTCACAGAAGAGGAATTTTTCAGTGAGCCCAAACTTGGATTGATCTCCTCCCAAAAATCGAAGTTAGGGATCAAATTCAAAGCATTTGGTTGGACAGAACTCCGAAAAAGAAAAACCCTAATATGCTCCTAAACCAACACTGCAGGATTTTAGCTCCAAATCTAGATCCGACATCTTGACCTAGTAAGATATAAATCTTTTGTATTTCCATTTGAGGTTCTCAGTTAAGATGTATCATCATACCAAGCTTGATGAAAATATTGAGGTAGCTGACAACTTCCGAGCTTGGAAATATAGGATCTCCCTGGTCCTAGAAGAAAATGAGTTTGACTCCTATATCAATTAGGAGGTTCCAGTTCCACAGGGATATGAGGCTAAGGCCTTACATAAGAAGAAGTTGGTTATGGCAAAGAGGATCATTGTTGATTCAATCAAGGATCACCTCATACCACAAGTATCCTCCCCAAAGACACCTAAGGCTATGTTTGATGCCCTAACCAAATTGTTTGAAGGGAAGAACATAAACTGGAAGATGACTCTAAGAAACCAACTGAAGAATGTAAAGATCCAGAATGCTGAGACCATCCAGTATTAATTTACAAGGGTCTCTCAGATCAAGGAATAGCTGGAAGCAGTAGATGAAGAAGTGGAAAATGTAGAGATTGTAATGACCACCTTGAATGGTCTCCCTAGATCATGGGACTCCTCTATTCAAGGGATATGTGCTAGAAAGAAGTTAGTCAAGTTCAGCAGACGATGGGAAGAATGTTCTCAAGAAGAAGCTTGGATAGAATCTCGAGAAGAAAATATGGGAAGTGAAGATCAAGCTCTCATAGTAAACTCCAAGAAAACCAAAAGAAGTTCTCATCACTCCAGAGGTAAGCATTTCTCTAAAAATAACTCTATAAAGGACATGTCTAGATTCAGATGTTATACATGTGATGAAGTAGGACACTTTGCAAAATACTATCCTAAAAGACAAAATACGAAAAAGGGAAACAAGAGAAGACATCATGCTCATGCTGCAGAGGATGATGAACCATCCAAGAAGAGAACTAGATATGAAAGTGAAGACTCTTCAAGTGAAGAGGAATATGTCTTAATTTCTGCTCTCACGGGAAACATCACACATGGAAGAAATGATTGGCTTATAGGAAATGGGGCTTCCAAACATATGACAGGATTCAAAGAGTCCTTTGTAAAACTTTCAGAACATGAATCACCTCACAAGGTGAAGCTTGGAGATGAATACCAATATCCAATAAAAGTTAGTGGGGAATCCTCCTATAAACTAGACTCTAGAAAGTCTATGAAGATGCAAGATGTATTGTTTGTACCATGTCTCAAGAAGAACCTTCTCTCTATATCTGCATTAGATGCAAAAGGAATGAGGGTTGCATTTATAGATGGTCAAGTCATCATGTGGCCAAAAGGAAATACTATCGATGATGCGATAGTGATTGGAGAACAAGAAGGAGGATTGTACAAATTAAAGGGCCATCCAGAACAAGCCTTGGTCCATGACACAGTAGATCCAAATGAGCTTTGGCATAGAAGGCTTGAACATGTGCATTACAGAGCACTACCACTCACAAGCAAAGCTGTTGAAGGTCTTCCATAAATTCAAGAAAAACATGACAGGGTCTCCAAAGGATGTGTGAAAGGAAAGAATACAAAGAATACATTTCCAAGTAGCGAGAGGAAGGCAAAAGGAATCCTAGAAATCATCCACTCCGATGTATGCGGTCCAATGTCATCAATCCCACTAAGCAGGTATGGATACTATGTTTATTTTATCAATGATTTTTCTAAGAAGACATGGATTTACTTCATGAAGAACAAAGATGAAGTATTCAGCAAGTTCAAGGAATTCAAAGCCTTGATCGAGAATCACATTGAAAAGAAGATCAAGACCTTTTGATCAGATAATGGCAGAGAATTCACTTCGAATAAATTCAATGAGATATGTAAAGACTCCGGGATTAATAGGGAGTTGTCCACTCCTTATAATCCACAACATAATGGGATTGCAGAAAGGAAGAATAGAACTATCATGGAAGCTGCAAGAGCAATGCTTCATGATCAAGATCTTCCTATGCATATTTCGGTAGAAGCTTCCAGAACAGCGGTGTATGTACAGAACCGTACTCCACACAGAGTACTCAAGAACAAGACTCCTAAAGAAGTATTCTCTGGCAAGAAACCAGAAGTCAGCCATCTCAGAATATTCGGCTGTCTAGTGTACATACACATTCCAAAAGAGAAGAGGACTAAATTAGATCCTTCAGGAAAGAAGGGTATATTTGTGGGATACTCTGAAAGCTTGAAGGCTTACAAAATATATTTCCCAGGATTCAAGAAGATTGACATCAGTAGGGATGTGACATTTGATGAAGACACAGCTTACAACAAATCCATAAAGAAACCTACTGAAGAAGCAGAAGCACCCAGAATTCATGATACAACCATGAATGAAGAAACTCAAGAAGAAGTTCGAGATTTTGAAGAACCACAAAGACCTATAGATCCACCTCCAGAAAAGTATCCTCATAAGAGGAAACATTCTTGGTTATGAGAAGTTATCCAAGGTGCAGAAAGATATGGGGCTCCAGAAGAGAATCACAAAGAAAGAAAGAGAACCAGATCCTGCTCCAGGTATGTAGCATTACTGTGTGATTTCATCGATAAAGAACCTTCCAATTATGAAGAAGCGGCAGAACAGAAAGAATGGAAGGATGCTATGATCGAAGAGTATCAATCAATCATGAAGAATGATGTTTGGGATGTTGTCCCAAGACTAGAAGGGAATTCAGTTGTAACTTCCAAATGGATCTACAAGATCAAGCATGCTGCAGATGGTAGCATAGAGAAATATAAAGCAAGATTTGTTGCTCGGGGTTTCTCCCAGAAAGAAGGAATAGATTATGAAGAAACCTTTGCACCTATAGCTAGATACACTTCCATCAGATTAGTACTTGCTCTGGCTGCAGTGATGAAATGGAAGATACACCAAATGGATGTCAAGACTGCTTTCTTGAATGGTGTAGTGGAAGAGGAAGTGTATGTGGAGCAGCCACTCGGTTTCAAGACACATGATAGGGAGTCTCATGTATGTAGATTGAAGAAATCCCTGTACAGTTTTAAACAGGCACCCGGGACATGGTATGGCAGAATTGACAGATTTCTATCCAGTTTGGGCTTTACCAAGAGTAAAGCAGATTCCAACCTTTACTACAAGGTTGAAGATGGCAACCCAGTGATGCTCCTACTATATGTAGATGATCTGTTTGTGACAGGTATGGATGGGTTGATTACTGATACGAAGAGAAAGCTTGATGCCAAGTTTGAAATGAAGGAATTGGGTATGATGCATTATTTTCTAGGTATGGAGGTGTGGCAGAGTGCGGATGGAATCTCCCTTGGACAAGGGAAGTATGCAGTAAAGATCCTGAAGAGGTTTGGGATGATGGAATGCAGGGCCATGACCACACCTATGGCATCGAACCTGAATCTATTGAGTGATGCTTCATCAGAAGCAGTTGATGCCACAATGTATCGTCAGATGATTGGGTCTTTGATGTACCTGACGAACACGAGACCAGATATTTGCTTTGATGTGAACACCTTGAGCCAGTTCCTGACAGATCCAAGACATGTTCACTTGACTGCTGCAAATCATATTTTGAGGTACCTGAGGGGTACAATTGATTATGGGATTAAGTACGAGGAAAATCATAAGATTAACCTAGAGGGTTATGTTGATTCAGATTGGGTAGGCAGTTCCATCGATAGGAAGAGCACTTCAAGATGTTGTTTTATAATGGGATTAGGTGTGATCTCTTGGTTTAGCAGGAAGCAATCCTATGTGGCACTGAGTACAGCTGAAGCAGAGTATGTCGCAACTTGTTCAGCTAGTTGTGAGGCAGTATGGCTGAGGAAGCTACTATCTGATTTCTTTGATCTCCAGATGGATGCTACTTGTATACATTGTGACAACCAGAGTTGTGTGAATTTGTCATAGAATCCATTGTTCCATGACAAGTCAAAGCATATCGAGATCAAGTATCACTATATCAGGGATATGGTGCAGAGGGAAGCAGTGAAGCTCCAGTATGTTGCGACGGATGATCAAATAGCTGATGTGTTGAAAACACCATTGGCTAGAGTGAAGTTTGAGTACTTCAGGGAGAATCTTGGTGTTCTCCATATCAAGGTCCCTTCCAAGAGGAAGTGATGAGTCCGTGAGCCATTCTGACGAGTAGGTCAGATGTAAGGGCTGAACCATTCTATCATGGTGAGAGGATTGGTTCCTTCCATGTCAGATATGAGTGTTAAGCCATTCTAATATGACTATAGGATTGGTTCCTACATGATCAGATATAAGGGCTACTGCCATTCTTGGAATGGAGATGCCTGGTGAGTTACCAAGAATACTTGGTCTAGGACTGAGGGCCTTTCTGAGACGATTGTAAGATGTAGTCTTACATGATCAGAAGTGAGCGCATGGCCATTCTAATGTGATTGAGGGATGTGTTCGCACTTGATCAGATATAAGGGTTTTTTCCATTCTGTCAAGGTGAGAGGATTGCTTCCTTCGATGTCAGATGTGAGTGCTGGCCATTCTGATGTAGGATTAGTTCCTACAAAGATGTAAGGGCTACCGCCTTTCTGACGAGTAGGTCAAATGTGAGTGCTGACCATTCTGACGAGTAGGTCAGATGTAAGGGCTACTACAATTCTCTGAATGGAGGCACCTGGTTAGTTACCAAGAACCCTTAGTGTAGGACTGAGCGCCTTTCTGACGAGTAGGTCAGATGTAAGTGTTGTGCCTTTCTGACGAGTAAGTCAGATGTAATTGTTGGCCATTCTGATGAGTAGGTCAAATATAAGGGCTACCAAATACCTACAAGGAGGTAGGCCTACAACTAGCATGAAAAAGGACTGGCTCTGTAGAAATTCTTGTGACAAGAAGAACCATGAGATAGCACATATGATGATGACCCAGTGATGATCTAGATCGAGCTATGATTCAGATCCAGTTATGATGTATCTGAGATGATCTAGATCGAGTGATGATCTAGATCCAGTAATGATGATCCAGATCGAGTGATGATCCAGATCCAGTGATGATGATCCAGATCGAGTGATGATCCAGATCTAGTGATGATGACCCTGTGATGATCCAGATCAAGTGATGATCCAAATCCAGTGATGATGATCCAGATCTAGATGAAGATGACTTGAAGATGGATATGACTTTAAGATGAAGATGACGAGAACTTGATGATGACCCCGATGATATAGAGAAGAAGACTTGTGCTGAAAAACTGTGTTGAGAGAATACCTTCCTAGTTAAGAGGGAGTGTTGATGTATATGTAACTTTGGAATGTATTCATTTGTATTTCTTATGTATTATTCCGAGATGTATTTGTAATATACTTGAGTCATTTCATGCCCCGATGTTCCTATCGGGAGGATCTATAATGTAAACAAGTCATGTCAAGTTATTGTGGGTAACCCTCCTATTGATCAAGGGTTAAAGTCTCCACAGTTCCGGGGCACTAGGGCTATTAGACTCACCTAGTGAAGTCGACCCTAGTTGGGTTTAGTCAAGTTAGGAATTAGTATAAATATAGAGCTAGCCTCTCTATTTATCACACACTCACTCACACTCAGTTGTAGCACATAGCTGAGGAAGAGAAAGACACTGGGGCAAGGAAGAAAGAGGTTACTGCTGTCAGGATATCATCCTACTATTTTGGGTTTTTACTTTTGGTGTTGATTCTATCTCTGAGGAAGTTGCAGGGTTTTCTCCATTTATGGTTTCCCTGAGGAAACACTGTGTTCATTGTCTCTTGTGTTTTATTGTTGTACTTATTGTTCTCTCAGTTAAAGATCCTAACATAATGCTAGCTTGAATGATAAAAAATAACAACATGTAGCAAAGTGAATGTATAGGAAGAAGTTGTGTAGTGACTGCATTGGAGAAGATGCAGTACCCCGCAATGAAGAAGATGCAGATCGTGAAGTATCATAAATGAA
>LPNX010920513.1:414863-492999 GCA_001517045.1 Pseudotsuga menziesii | reverse complement strand
ATGGGATGTTATCACTTGTAGGTATAAATGCAGAAAGATGTCTCGGCCCAGGGGGTTGGAAAATAATTAATTCATTTGTGTATTAACAGCGGGAGCAATCTATAATAATCCTTTTCTTTTTAATACAAAGAGTACTCCTGGTTTAAGGGAGCTGTACATTGTTCATCCAGCGTCTCTGTGTGAAGGCTGGGCCCGCCTTCCGCAGAGATTGCTGAGTTAAGGTAGGATCTTTCAATTTATGGTTGTGTGAAGTTTCATTAATTACATTTTCTGTGTGCGCAGTAGTAGTGTGTGTGATTTACAGGATTGCATTTCTCAAGATTGATAACTGTAACAGCGTGACAGTCGACTGGGTAGTAATCTTTATGCAATTTATTTATTAGCTGTGCGCAACTCTGTTCATCTCATAGTTCAGAATGACATCCCACGAATCTTGTGTAATTATTTGATTGTTATAATTATTTCTGCAATTCAATTCTTAGAACAGCTGAGTGTGATCTATCGCAATTGAATTTCTAGATTATAATTAATTTATGATTATAGATTCTGAGTGTGATTAGATCAATAGGAAATTCCATTGAATTGAGCAGTGAGTAGAATTTCCTTTCTGTCAGTAATTGTTGATTTCATTTCTGGTTGATGCATTGAAGGAAAGGTTGAATTCGTAGAGTTAAAAGATTTGTGGGATCACACATAGTTGAGGGGATGAACATAGTTGTTTAAGAACAGTATTCACTACAATGATTTGGTGTTTAGCATATATTGTGCACTTACCCTTTGAAACAAAAGACTTCCTCGGGTTGACAATGAATATCGTAAGCTCTGTGTGTTGATAATAACTTATCTGCATTTAGGGTGCTCGACATTCAGTACCTACAAAAAATATTTCAGTTTCTTCAAAGTATCTCCTACTGTTATATAAAATGAGATATGAACATACAGTGATTCCATTCAAAACAAAAGATCATTACTCATGAGTCATAACATTAGAAGCATATATCTAGACATTGATGGAAGGAAAAACAATCTTTATTATCATATATCTAGAAACATTACAAATCTTCCCGTCTAACCAAGCTCCTCTGCAAACCAATACCTAAGTCCTCTTTCTCCTCCTCTCAATGGAATCCTCTAGCATAAATTTTCCTTCAAAGTTGGTCCCCTTTCCTCATACCCTTCCCTTCCTTTTATAGTTGTTGTTGAGGAAGGAATTTGAGGTTTAGGACGGTTGGGGAAGTTACCAAACCAAGACTAATTGCCCCTAGTTAATCATCTTTTTTTATTCTTTAACTATTCTTAATGGAATTTGTGGGTTCATATGGAGCATCTCGTGAGTGACTCATGAGTTTCCCTAAGGAAACTAGCAAATATTGATAATAGGGGTGTCACTTCCCCACCCCTATACTCAACGAAGAGGATGCGACGACCATAGCTGCTAGATATCTAATCCGGGCAAGATAGCCTTATAAACATGATATAAAAATGCATTGGAAATAAACATGCACAGTTGCATAAACATTCAATATACAGCAGAAGCATTTACATATCATTCACACATTTAAGCACTCATCATGTTCATTCATAAAATATTACAGTTGCAAGGACTTAAGCACAAGAATACTTATCTTTAGGAAAGCTTGTCCCGCAACCAGCTACGTCGCTACAACGTTCCACCCAACCATAGGCCAGTGTGCTTATCAATATCTCAGCAACACTGCCACCCCCCAGCTGGGCATGATTCCATAAGGAGTAAGGGGAAACTAGCAGGCTCACACATAGCCAAGCATACACAACAATACCTATCCAAGCCAACAGAGTTGGTTTTATCAGGCTATCAAGAGATGGAAATGTTGGCTACTAAGCTAGTGGGCTCACTGAAGAGCTAAGGACACCTACACCAAAGCCAGCCTTACTTCTAAGACATCCACACACACCCAACACAAGGAATCATCCCCTTCTCTGTTGCATAGTCCCTCAGGACATGACTTCCCTTCCAATGTTATTCAAGGGGTGTAGAGAAGAAATCCATCCCTCTAGCTCTATTTGCGAGGCTCCTACACACAATAGGTTTATCAAGCAAGTTCAAATCCCATTTCCACTCAGATTTCAATTCAGGCCAAAGCCAAAAGATACACCCTTGACACAATATGATTTCTGGGTTTGAGGAAGAATAGTTTGAGCAACAACAAAAAATGAATTGCCTGGATGGGTAAAATAGTTCCCTAATAGCAATTCGATTTCTAGGGACGTTTTGGCCCTAACGTGGCCAAACCAGACTCAACAACACCCAAAAGTATGGGTCTCTTCTTCCCCTCACTGGGCATTACCAAAAAACGATTTCCATCTTGGAAACAATGGGGAAAATGCAGCAAAAACATGGGGAAGGAAACTCAGCCACTGATAATCACCAAAAAAATTATTTCCCATCCTGACCAAAATGAGGTAACAACCAAAAACGTGAATGGTTTCACCCACACGAAGTTCTGAATGCCTGAGAGAGCTCACGCAAAGGAAAAATGGTGAGGAAAACATGAGAACATCCAAGCTTTGTAGAATGGAATACCTTTTGGGTTTTTACTTTCCCAAGGAGTCAAAATTAATTTTCCAAAAATTGATGGCTTCTCCAATTCAAATTTGGGCTATCATAACCAACTCAAGCAACTTCTGGTAGTAATAAATGATTGGGTGAATAAGACAAGAAAGGTAGTTGACAGTTTGATGGGTTCTCCCTTTGACATTCGGCTTTTCCCCATTGGCCCCAAAGGTTTGAATATCCCCCCTCCATTATCCTTATTAAATCATGCCCCTTCTCATTATGGTTGCATTGACATAGCTGGTTGTGGGTATTTTAATTAAAATGCATATGTACATGGTGTCCATAATTATAATGTACCTGGCTAGCACAAAATACCATCGGCATCGATTTTAATTATCGAAACATAAAATGATAAATCAATGGTGGGGGTTTTTCCCTTATCTCCACACCATGATTAATTACAATATAAACATCATATACATTTCATGCAAACACGGTCAAAACCGGGGTGTTACAACATGGGTTGTACATGGTAGACCCGTGAATAACACGTTGGTTTCTCAAAGGAAAGTTGCAAATACATGATGAGCTTAAGAGAAAAAATGGTTGATGTTGGAGTGATCAATATGTATTAAGGATCCCAATTATCTATAGGGTTGTGGATGCTTTAATCCATAGTGTCCTTTTGTGTAATGACATATTGGATGTCATTATTTGGATGGAGAAGTGCCATTTCATTGTATAACAGATGCCCCCTAATGTATGAGGTCAGAGGGTAAGGATGTTACAAATACATTACAATTCTTTATTCAAAGGACGCAGAATCAAGGCTGTAGAGAAGTACCTAAAACAGACAACATGAAGTCATTTATACAAAATAATCACTGAGGATGACATGTTCAATAATGAGGAACATTATCTACTTTACAAGATACATCACATGATACGAGATATAGAGCCACGCATGATTTACAAAGGTGGATCTCAGCCACATAAGTACAATGATATATCTTCAACTGCTGGAAAAAGTGTTACCAAGCATGGAAAGATCTTGCACAAATTAGGTTATAGAGGTTGTGAACCGAAGGTATTCATCCAAATCCATAGAAACTAGTATGAATCCTACCATGTGAATAGGTTGACTGAAGTCGAACATGGAAGGATACCATCAGAATATCAGTTAGTAAGTTATATTGACAACAAATGCAAAGGATTCCACCAAGATGTGAAGTGGATCTGAAGGTACTAACTTGAAACTCTAGGTATTCTTCTTGTAGCAGGTGCAAATTCAAAGCCATGTGTGAAGAGGAAGGCAATGAATCTTTCAACAAGTCACCCGAGTAACTGATAGACTGGATAAGGAGCGTAGACATACAAAAAATATCAGAGATGGAAAATATATGGATCAAGATGAACATATAGAGACTAAGGATCCTTGAACGATGAGCACGACACAGAGATGACCCAAGGCGTCTTTAAACATCAAGGAAAACAACCAAACCAATCTACTATGTAGGAGACATTGACGTCCCCATGTACTTAGGAAAAGTGAACAATGGAGAAGTGGGGACTCAGAGTACTGAGTTAAATTAGGAGATGAAAAGCTGAAACATTAGTGACAGGAGACTCAAACTAGTGCTTTGTTCAAGGTACTTGCTGCCAAACCACGTACAAAAAAGAGTCTGTTTCCTTCCTTCCTTTCTTGTTAAGTTTTAACGAGTCCAACAAAGTCAAATGGGGTCTTTCTTCATTTTTTAGCAACCTTGAAGAAAAGAGAGAATATTACTTGATATAACACTTATTCGTGTATTTTACGAGCCCCAATTAGTATATGCTCATTGGTGCTTTCATAGTTTTGAGAGTCTAAAAATTCCAAAGAAGAATCTAGGGGGGTGCTTTTTTGTAAAGTTAATCTCCCGAGTCCAAAAAGTTATAAAACAATCCAAAGGAGAACTCTCTTAGATTCTGAGGAACTAAGGTATAATTTTTTCATACTTAGTCGGCAAGTTCCGAAAAATGGGTTAACTATCACAAAACCGACGCTCCTTTAAAATAAAGCATGTAGCCTTAGTTTAATGAGTGTGAAGGAAGGAAACATCACTCAGAATGTTCCATTTATTTACTAGAATGGGACAAACAACAGTAAACTCGATGATTTGTGCTGAACTTTAACATGCATGACAATGACATAAAGAACGCTCAGAATATTTTTCATAGTTTAATTCAGAGCACGAAAAAGAAAAAGTGAGCTCAAACAGGTTCCTTTTTTGTAAATTTAGTCCTCCATATTTGAAAAAGAGATAAACCTATACCTGAAGATGCTCTTCTAGTCACAGTGAACTAGAGTACTTCTTTTTCGTAAGTAATCCATATGGTCCAGAAAAGGGTTAAACTTATACCAATATGAATGATCCTTCATTTCCTTTAATGAGACCGAAAGAACAAGTAACTCGACTATCTAGTCAATTTTAAGGAGTCAAACTAGGGCTTGAAGATAACTCCATATGATGGGAGCCTTATGATGAAAGGTAGGAAGAAATAGAGAGAGTATGAGGCTCATCTTTATGTAAATAAAAAAAATTATGAAAGCTCTTGCCACCTAGCAACATGCGACATGGGAATCATTATGGAAAAAAAGTTTTCTGGCTAGGGTTGTCCATGTTAGGAAGGCTCCAATCCATCGAAGAACAATGATGTTTGAGGAAAAAGGAAGGCTACATATAGCAATCCATGGATAACAAAGGAGATACTAGGGTTTGTAAAGGTATTAGGTGTTGATGCAAAATGCAAGGGAAATCAAATCCTATGCTATGTGTTGGGATAATATACTTCAATTTTACTCATCACCTGTAAAACTAGGTAAAAAAACAACCAATATTAGTCAAAATAGTGAAAACATTAACCAAACTATATCAAAGTGGCTAAAAAATTTCAAATTTTTACTATAAATAGTTCATTTTGTTTTTTACCATATATAGTGTAAAATATTCCTCAACTTCAAATGATTCATACAAGCCAACCAGTGGACGGATTTCCGAACCACGAGTTGCAGGTAGACCATCTCTACCCTAACTTTCATTTTATGCCTTTTATTTCATTTTTTGGTGCAAAATTAGGCCTTTTATCAAGGTTTCAAGGTAACCACGCGGGAACCGGGAGTATACCATTGAAAACTCACGAATTCGCAAAGTACTCACGGGTATGCAAGAGGCAGCCCATGAATGATACACACTGCTCTAACTAGACATTCATGTTTTCTGCGGATAGTTCATTTTACCCCTCTAATGGCCAAAAAATGACAATTTGCAGGAATCATGGTGTTATAATGGAGGGAAAGAGAGCATTGGGACATGGATAGAGCAAAATTGGTAGATCCATTGACCTTAATTTCCCTTAAAAGATGTGGTTTGTTGAAATTTTTCGTACCGCAAATATGCATGCTCAAGTTCATTTATTGGATTCTTTGGTTAAATTATGGGATCATGAGTAAGATATGTTCAATCTCCACAGAGAGACACTTGAGGTCACTGTCGAAGGAACATATTTCATCCCCATTTTATCTTATAAGGGAGAACCATTGATTTTGAGTGGCACTGGACATGGGGGTGACCCACTCAGTGTGCAAGGCTATGTGAATACCTATTTCCTTCTAGGTACACAGATGTCGAGCACACAAATACCAATTACCCAGGTAACAAGTTTCCTACTGAAGGTTATTGTGAGTACCATCACCCAAGTGGAAGGAACATCTACATTACATTTAGCCATGTGAAACCACATGCATCTAGCAGTGGAATGTCTATAGAGTGTGGTCTTTGACTAGTGCATCGGGATCATCATTAACACGAAGAAACAACTATCTGACTGCAAGTTGGGAAAGAAGAAAAAATTTGGGTATTATAGCATCCTTTCATATTTCCTCTTTGAGCAGGTTCCCACTTTGGGTCATAGGGTGAGATTTCCACCTACTCCTCCATGTGATTCTAGGCTTAGAAGGTGGGGTGATGTGTTCCTTCATCAGGGTCGTGGCGAGATCCAGGGCGAATTCGATGATAAATTTTATGCATGATGGGGTAGGAAAGTGCGTGCCTTCGAGAAGTTCCTCTATGCAGGTTTAGATTTCCATGGAGATCCAAAGTTGGTTCTTCCTTTAGGAAGAGCATGGAGAGAGATGGGTGAGTTTTATTTTTCATATTTTTAAAATTTTATGAATTTTTTTTGTTTTTTAAGTGTATATATGTATTCTATGTGAGTCTAAGTCATATTGTATGATGTAGATATTGGTCTTGTTTAGCCAAATGGTCACCCAAGGACCTAGAGGCAACCAGTAGACAAAGATGATGGTGAAACTATGCTTCGAGTTGTGGAGGGCATGCTAGCTAGGATTACCCATGATGTTTCGACATTGAGGATGGAGACGATCCCTATGGCCATGTAGGATCATGTAGTGGGGGTACCTACCTCCTGGTTACGCCTCTTGAGGAAGGTATCTAGGGTTGTTATATGTTACTGAGAGGCTATGGCAAATGTGACCGACGATGTAGAGACTCCGCAGTTATTAGCACCATGATGGATTTTGATCCTATTTTTTATTTTGATGTACTTATTACTGGATCTTAGGACCAGGACTCGATGTATATGGACATATTTTACATATATATACCAGCTTATTTACATGTGTTTCTAGGTATCCTTTTATGTGTTTTGTTATGATGTATGTGACACATTCCAATCTAAGATATAATTAGCATATGAATCAATAATTATATTTTGGTTCCTTGGAATGTGATTGTATACAATGTGTTCAAAATGTCTTTCAAGTAACCTAATTCTCAAAAAATGACGTAATAGAGTAGGATGTCTCACCTGGTACACTCCATTAAGCTGAGAGACCACTAATTGGGATTCGAATCTAACTTCCAGGAAGGTAATACCATGTGTGATATCATCCCTCAAGATCTCAATAACAACACTGTATTCATCCACATTGTTAGTTGCAGGACCTAAACAAGTGCCTCCTGAGGCAACTAGTGGTCCCGTGGGTGCATAAATGACCCAAGCGGCTGAAGTCATATTGAAAGTGTGGTGGCTTTCACCGTCGACGAATCCTACGAACCATTCCACATACATATGAAACAAAACCAAGTCTACATAAGAAACACTAATTAAGCGATAACTATTTACAAAGTTATACAACTATAGTACAAGAAAAATCATAAGCACTAGGCATAATACTTCTTCAGGTAGAGCCCGTTACGGGGCTCAGGCAACTTGTTCTTGTCATAATCAATCAATTCATAAGCACTATTATTTAAGACCTTAGAAACAACATA
This sequence comes from Pseudotsuga menziesii, assembly GCA_001517045.1. Taxonomy (NCBI): domain Eukaryota; kingdom Viridiplantae; phylum Streptophyta; class Pinopsida; order Pinales; family Pinaceae; genus Pseudotsuga; species Pseudotsuga menziesii. Next base: position 485,130 of record LPNX010920513.1, on the reverse strand, counting down.
CAGGCCTAACCACATCGATTTGAATTTTCCTGCCCCCAGGTGCTTTTTATCCTCGTCATAGACCAAGACAAGTTCACCTTCAAAAAAAACCCTAGGCTTGACCATTTTGTCGTATTGGTTTTTGAATTGTTCTTTGTGTTCTTCGTTTGTTGTTAACACATCTCTTCAGTGTTCATCTAGGTGTTCTAGTTGCAGTAGATGTTCTTCTATGTTTGAAGTTTTAGGTATTACATCGATTGAAATCTTAAGAGACGGTTTCTTGCATTCAACCAGTGTAACTGCTTACACTCCTTGCATGAGTTGGAAAGAGGAGAACCATGTAGTAGTCTTAACTGTTGTTCGATACGCCCAAAATGAAGGATACAACATAATATGCCAATTTGACCTACTTGCATTTATAGTCCTCTTTAGAATGGTCTTTAACATTTTATTAACAGCTTCTACCTGGCCATTCACCTGCGGGTAAAAGGAAGACGAGTAGTCTTGTTTAAACCCTAGAAATGGTCATCATTTTGTTTTGAAAGTGATTGCCATGGTCTATGATAATCTTCTTTGGGATGTCAAACCTAGCAATAATTTGGTTCAAAATGAAATTGATGTCATCTCACCATCAGCTTTAAAGGTAGTCATTGCCTCTTCCCACTTTATAAAGTAGTCTACAGTGACAATGATGTATTTGTGCACCCCAATAGATACTGGGTTACAGGTCATGAAATCTACCCCCTACTTGGTGAAGGGTCCTACCACGATGATGGGATGTAGAGGAGTGGGATGTGACTGCATTTTTTTGGTGTATAGATGACATGGATGAAAATGTTTCACATATTCCACACAATCCTTAAAGATGGTGGGCCAGAAATAACCAGCACATAAGATCTTATGGGACGTGGCTAACCCGGATAAATGACCCTCACATGCTCTGCTATGAGAATCATTAGGACAAACTCGATGTCCTCATGAGTTAGGAAATGACATAGAATAGAATCTGCCCCTCTTGTGTACAAACAATGTCTGTGATAATGAGGTAGTTTTTTGCATTTATTCTCAACTTTCGTCACTCCTCTCCTGAGAAGGTAACATGACATTTCAAAGTATAGAGATATATGAGAATATCTCCATACCATGGATCATTGGTTGAAATTAGTAAGATATGTTCATTAGGAAACAATCCATCTTCTGTCAGCATAATTTCATCACTAAGGAACTGGCATAGATAAGTTCTGCAAATACTAAATACTTTTTTGATTTGGCGGACTGGAATTCCAAATCAAACTTCTAGAGTATGACAATCCATTTGTTGAAATTTCCTCCGATAATCCGTCGAAATAAGACATACTGAAATGGATTTACATTTGCTACTATGGTATTTTTCTTGAGTAATATATAGTGACGTAACCTCTGAACGGCATATACTTCTTCCAGTGCCAACTTCTCGATGTGTGAATACCTAAGTTCATGTCGAACCAATGTCCAACTGAAATAATAGATGACATGTTCATGTAGCTTGTCATCCTCCTGAACTAGCACTACCCCAACCGTGGAGTCCGATGCATGCATATACAATATAAAATCCTTTCTGTAATATGGTGGGCGTAACAATGGGGCTGATAGAAATTATTTCTTTAAGGCTTCGAAATATTGTTGAGCAGATTCATCACATATAAATGGGGTGTCTTATTTCAAAAAGTGCATGAAACCTTCATTATCTTAGCATAATTCACAATGAAATTTCTGAGAAAGTTAGACTTACCCTATAGACTTTGAAGCTGTCGAATATTTCAAGGAGGCAGATTGATAATCACCTCGACTTTTAAAGGATCAAACCTAATACCTCTTCTAGAGACTATGAAACCTAAAAATTGCCCTGATTCGACACAAAATACACACTTATTGGGGTTTAAGTGAATCTTATAATGTCAACATATTTCAAACACCAAACGCAGATGCTCCGGATGATCTTTTCTTTTCCTAGAATGGGACGGGAGGTCATCTAAGTAAGGTTTGACGATATGATTTATATCGTGAAAACCAAAATTCATAGCTCTTTGAAAAGTGGCCCCAACATTCTTCAAGCCAAATGACAGCTTCTTATACATGAAATTCCCCCAAGGGGTAGATGAAAGAAGTTTTATGTTGGTCCTCGGGTTTAATTTGGATTTGATTATATCCCAAGAATCCATCCATAAATGAAAAGACTTCTCTACCAGCACACGCATCAATTATCTTATTTATAAAAGGTGTGGGGTAGTTATCTTTAGGACATGCTTTGTTTAAATACCTGAAGTTCATGCAGACACTTATAATTCCTTGCTTGTTATCCACTGGGACTGTGTTGGATACCTATTCAGTTAAAGATATGGGTTATATGAAACCAAATTTCAATAAATTTTCCACTTCATCCTTGACGTTTGTTGCTTTATGTGGATTCATTGGGAGCATATTTTGTCGAGCTGGTTTGACATTAGGGTATGTTTGTATTTTATGTTCTACTATGGATGTATCGATGCTTGGAATATCCTTGTAAGACCAGGAGAATACATCATGGAACTCCTTAAATAAGGCTGTATAAGTGGAAATTTCTTCAAGTGAATAATTTGCTCTGATGAAAACATTTTCCATGACATCTGGTTTAGTAGAGATGCTTATAGGTATAGTTGTGGATATGTTGGCCATGTTTCATTCAACGAACACTCCTTCCTTTGGAAAATGATTTACGGGTTGATCAACACCTTCACTTAATCTCATGTGGTACTCATAACTTTCAATCTTGCTCAGCTTTGGTAGGAAATAGGACTTGTGATGTAAGTCTTCACCTACTTTATTTGGTCCTATCATTTCTTCCAAAATGATTTCATCAAAAGGAAAAACCATGTATAAGAAATCATGTGAATAGGTTGATTTCACTGCTCATGCAAGTACATAGGATTCCTATGGCTCCTCTAATACAAAAGGAGTCAAGAGGGAGTCAACAATAGCATCAACTTGAGCTTGGTAAGCTATTTCTACTGCTGACAAGGGCACATCAGGCTCGACTTGTGACCGGAGAACCAATGGATCGATCTTATATACAATTGTACAAAAAAAAATTCCCTCCACTAGTCGATCCTAGAAATTTAATCAGAGCAGGAAAATCAAAATTTCTCATCAATGACGTATACATCCCAACTCCTAATCTTGAGTTCGCTAGACGCAATTGGTCGATCAAAGGAACATTAGTTCCTGACGTGTCTATATGACCTTTTCGTGTATAAGAAAATTTCTCAATAGTCACTAGCTTCCCTTTATGAGGGGGAATCAGAACATGAAAGACATACGACGGAATAACACACATCGCATATGTCCAACTTCTTCCCAAGAGTAAATTGTAATTCATAGGGTTGTCAATGACCTTAACTTCTACTGAAACCATTTTCCTTCCAATTCTATATCAAAAGAATGCAGTATACCATGAGGGCATAAATATCTTCCATCAAATGAGGTTAGTAAGGTTTTGGATGAGACTAACTATGGGGTGCCCAAAGCTTTCCAACACAAAAAAACCATCACGCATGTCAATGCACCTTCATCTATAATAGTTCGTCCAATGGTTTTCTACCATGGACTAATTTGATTTGGAGGGAAATGGGATAGGGTAATTGAGGCTTGACATCAGATAAGTCAAATTTGGTTGTCAGGTTCACAGAATCAGTACTACCAATGGTTTCCAAAATTGCATTCCCTTGAGATGGACAGCTTTGCAAGTCATCCAAGGTGAACATAACACAAGGCGTTTGGGATAAATTCTCTACAACCAAGTATTTGGGAGAAACCCTCACATTAGGATTGTGGTATGTCTTCTTGAAAACATCTTTTGGTATTTTTTCCATAGGTTCAGCTGGTTTTTCAGTTGAAAGAGGGGTTGATGACTAGACATGTTGCTTGTCTTTCTGCGAAGACTCTACTTCGTGATTCTTGGCTTGGGTTTGTAACAAAGTATGGGAGCGGACCATGTTGATGTAATATTGATCTACAGGGGGAGTACTCTGAGTTCCCAATACATTCTTCGAATCACTGGAAGTTTCATTTTGTCCTTGTGGAAAAGGATCCTTAAGGATAGCATGTTGTTGCTTCAATAACCTATGGGATTGTTCCATTAAAGGGCATTGATAGGTCAAGTGATCCTATTAACAAATTTTGTAGGGGAACTTTACCTTTTTATTTTATTTCTTTCCCCACTTAGCATTGTTTATGGGAATTTTTTTGTTTTTGTTTCCCTCCCCTTTCTTCCCTTTTTTCTTCCCACCAGACTGTCGAGTGCCCTTCGAGGTGGACTTTGTATTGAATTTTTTTTGCATTCTGAGGGGAGGGGGTTGCAGCCTTAGATGCATCCACTATATAATGCTTCACTGATAATTCATGAATTTGTTTATCCAGTGATTCTACAATGGGTGGATGGACTAACCCAATGATTCCATTGACATGTGGTCCAGCATTTTGTTTTGCAAAGTCTGTATTAGACCTTGGCGCATCCAGTATAATTTTGTATAGAATCCCAGACTGAGAATAGATCAGATCCAGCTACTGGGCTCTAAGGATGACCTCTTCCTCCATCGTTACTCCTGAAGTTGATACATCCTTTGAAAAATATGGTAGAAAATATTTCAAGAACCATTCTAACAGAAATTTAGGAGGAATACTAGCCTTGATCAACCTCTTCCTTCTTCACCACTCCTAAATATGGTCATAGATGTGGGTGTATTTGTTCTTCCTAAAAGTCGACAAAAGGTCATTTCGGTACAATATCAAACTGGAAGTTGAAAGTGGTTGAAGAAAATAGTGGCCAAGTCAAGAAAACAACCATAGGTAGCAGAGGGAAGTTTGGTATACCATTTAGCTACCACACTTGTCATATTTCTTTGAAAGATCCTTAACTGAATTGAGTCGTCATTAAATGAGTTAGAAGAGAACCATAGATGGAAATTTGTGACATGGTCACCAGGGTCCTCTCTAGTTTTCCCTTCAAATTTTGGGATATCGGAAGGCAGTTTGATAGGCACTGGTGGCCAGGTCAAATAATGGCACACAAGGTCATTCATTAATTTCGAGAGATCTAGAAAATTCAAAGTTTCCAGAAAAGGAAGTCGATTTCGAGTTAGGAATTGATACTGGGGAACTTGATGCGAGGAAGGTCCCGCACCAAGGTTCCCATCAGGTTGATTGGGGTTTCCCCTAGCCATTGGCTATGAAGAAGTGACAATTTTCTAAAAAGGGTTCCATCCAAAAGATAAATGGTTACTGACTTGAGATGTGTTGTATTGGGTTGGTCTAGTTCCACTGGAGACATGTGTCATTGATACTGGATCTATTGACCTTCCATCAAATAGTGAAAAAGTAGCGCTTCCAATCAGGGCGGTCGAGACTTGACTTGAGGTTTGAAAGTTGAATCTAGATAAGGGATTCAGGCTTCCATTAGACACACCTGCCAATGTAGGTGTAGGGCCTACATATGACATGGATGGAGGAATGTGTGCTCCATACCAAGGATACCCTTGGACTAGGGGAATGGAACCACTATGATTGTTCTGAAAATTTTGAAATAAGGGAGAAGACGTAAAAGGCATACTGGGTACACCAATAACCACCATATTAGCCGAGTCGGTAGTAGGACTCGGGGGTTTTAAAGGTACAACAACTCTAGAACTCAGAGATAAAGGAGTATATGGAGTAAAATTTAAAGACACTACCGGTGCATTATGTATGCTTGATAGTGGCACACTTACATGTGGAGGAGATTATTTTCCGAATGACATGGTTGAAGTAGGGGTATTGATATCCCCAGGTATTTCTTCGGTATTTGACATTATAAGACTTGATGAAACACCAAGACCAAGTTGACTGAAAGGCCTAACTTGAACAAGCACATGATCTCTCAAACCACTAAGTGGTGAATTATAGTTCCTTGCAAACTCTTTAGTCTGCAAGCCTTCAATTTCTACTGAAAATGATCAAGTTGATTGTACATAAGTTTAGGTTCCCCTGGAATTTCACTAATATCAATCGGTTCGAAATAACCTCTTGTGTTGATTCTCTTCCTTCTAGGTGGCGATGGAGGCTCCACAACTTAAGGTGGAGGAAGGATCTGCAACCTTCGAGATCTATGAGGATATTGATCCTCCACGAATAAATATTTTTAAATTGCACACCAAAGAGGTCGGACTATGTCACAAGAAATCCAAATATCACACCACTAAAAATTTCCCTGAGTATCACATCTAAGAGGGTAAAGATGTCTTCCAAAGGAACATCTGGGATGACTAGGGCCTAGAACAGACCAATGAAGAACTGAAGAGCAGTTACGTGGGGTATCGATACAATTTATATGGGTGCAAGTAGTTGAATCACCAACCACCCTCCCAAATTATCACATGGAGTTTCTCCAACGTTTGTCCTAGGTACAATGGAAATATCCTTCTCTCGTCACTCGTGTAGAAACCGTAGGTCAAGATACTATGGTTACCATAGCTACAAGAAAGTTCTGGCATAACAGTTGTCGGTCTAATCGATGTGCATGGGCAGGGTAACAAGCCCGGAATTCAAGCAGCACCAAGCACCACACAGGGCCAAAAAGTGGTATTGAATGCACCCTCACATGCACAACAATCCTAGTTTATGATCCACCGAGTATTGGAGGGGTATCTTCGCAACTTGAGCTTCACACAACCTTGTGCTTAACTATTGTGTTAGAGGAGCTTTCCAGTTTACCTTTTTATAGAAACGGGTTTCCTAAACGACAGGCCACTATGTCTGAATTTGAATAGCTTTGGAAAGTTATAGATAGCCCTATTCTGAATCTCTATCATAATCTAGTTCGTGATTTCCCTAAAAATAAAATGTTACTAATTAATTTTAAATATTATAATTCTTTTTAAGGCTTCTTTTTACTCAAGGTGATGAACGTGCAACTTGTGATGTTTTGGACTTAACTAGAAATCAAAAGCATGATGTAAATTGATTAAAATTGGCATTGCCATTTTAATTTCTCTTTTCCTTTTTCAAAAAACAATGAGACTTTTAACTATTGAACTTTGCAAATCAAATGAAAAATTTTGTTCTATTTTTTGAAAAATTCAAACCAATGTACAATGAGCCTATCTAAGACTAGACATGCACATAAAGTGATTTGTTTTTTTATATTTTTTCAAAAATGAAAGTGAAAAATGAAACTTATGCACCTATCTAAGCTAGAGTTATGAACATATGTATCAGTAAGACTCAGAAACATACCTCACAAAAAAACTTTGAGGACTTACACAATTGAGAAATCCCTACTTGGACTGAACTACTCAAAAGTTTTTAAATAAAAAACAAAGTTGTTCAAAACATGGGAGAAGTAACAATAGATAAAATACTTAAGTAATCTGACAACAAGCAGAAGCAAGCACTAACATAGGTTAAAATCTTAGCAACCACTCATACTCCAACCAAAAGCACCAAGAGGAGAGACCTAAAAGCATTAAACACACACTCAAACTAACTTAACCAAAGAAATGGTTACAAAAGAAAATTAAAAAGACTTGCAACCAATCACGGATTGATAAACTCTCGGGATGAAGCCCCATAAGCAATCAGTATTCAAAAGTACACTCAGAGAAAGAAAACCATAGGATTTTTGACATCTATCTACAGGAAAACATGATTGTGTAGAGATCTCCCCGCGATCTATTCACGACTGTACTTCAGGAAACCCACGAATTCAAATAAAAAACGTGACTACAAGTATATGCAACCCGTGAATGCATCAAAACTTTTTCAAAAGAAAAAAGAAAAAGGGGGTCGATCATATCAAAGATTCAAGAAAACATGTAGAGAACATACCACTGCAAACCTTAAGCAGGACCAGAAAAAGAAAAAAAATGGACAAAGACTTCAAAATAAGAGACCCCAAAACAAAATAGACTCCCTAGCGGAATCACCAATTATGTTGTTAGGGATAATATACCTTATGGATGGGGGTTTAGAGGCCACCAACTTACTGTGTTCTACTTGCGAACAACTAAGGTTTTACAAGCATAGATTAGAGATTAAGAGAAAGAGAATATGTACCTTGTTTATGACGATTGATCCTAGCTTTCTTCTTCTTCTCCAATACTCCTTTGCTTCCAATCTTCAGTACCTGCAACAAAGATTTCATTTTCTTCAAAGTTTCTCCTATTGTTATATAAAATGAGATATGAACATATAATGATTGCATTCAAAACAAATTACAACCTAGATCATTACTCATAACATTAGAATCATATATCTAGACATTGATGGAAGGAAAAACAATCTTTATTATCATAGATCTCAAAACATTACAAATCCTCCTGTCTGACCAAGCTCCAAAATTTTATTTTTAAACCTTATTTAAAGATACAGTTGGTTATAGCCTTAATTAGTTTGGAGTGTATGGGGATGAGAAGGATATTATATTTTTCAATGTATGATAGTATTTATGAAGGGAAATATATTTTTCTAAATTAGGGAAACATCCTCTTTTGAGGAACATTTGAGGAGTACCTGCATTAGTTTTTGCAATAGTAGTAGTAGTTCTACCTACCTATTTTTTGAAGTCCATTTGTTCCTTGATGGTATTGTCATCCTTATCATTTACTATTTAGTACTGATTAGATATTATAGTTTTTTATACAATAAATATTGATTTACTACAAGTGTGAATTCGATACTTAGTTCCACATCCACGTAAAATAAAATTTTCTTTAGAAAATGATGAAGTTCACAATTTTTAAGACGTTCCATTCATAAGACAACCGTTTGTTATAAGTAATCACTTGTCACCATTCTTTTTCTATTTAAATAATTGAAAGTATTAGCAAAATAGTGCATTTTGCTACATTAATTGTAACTAGTCATTCGTGTTTAAATGATTATATGAGAAATTATTGCAATTTGACTTGCTTCATACTTAAATAAATAAATGTTGTCTTTCACACATTTAAAAGTGTGGTTGGTTTGTATGTGGTGTTTATGGCAAATTATAATGCTTCATACTCAAGATGAAGCTTTCCCTATCACTTGTTTATAGGCTACCATACAAGGTCATAAATTTGGATTTTAGGTATGGTATGACATCCTCAGTATATCTAAACTTCATCACACTTGAAAGTCGAGTAGAAATGATCACATGTGTTTCTCAACCAAAACATGGAAGAAGATCCAAAATATCTCTACTATCCCACCAAACTCAATATCCAAATTATCAATCACAAGAAGATAGGGAATGTCTCTACTGAGCTCCTTTCTCACTCTTTGTAAGGATTTCATTTCTTGTTCCTCCAATCCCTTATTCCTTCCTTCTCTGGGTGTCTCATTACTCACATCGAACCCAAGAAATCAAGAAAAACAAAATTTATACAATAACGAGCTTCTCCACTAACCCATAATATCATCTTATACCTCAATTCAAATATGTAAGAAAATTCTAGAACTAGCTCAGTTTCACCAATCCTTTCTTCCCTGGTACACATGCAATTCCTCTACCATATAATAATCCTAAATCCTTACCCCTCTTTTCATACCTTGTTTTATGAAGTATCTTTGCATTTTGACGACATTCCTTCATGGCATGCATCTACTTAATTCATTAAGACAAAGATGGAAGTATTTAAATATTGAGAAAAATTGCAAACAATGAGCCTCTCAACCTACTTGAATAATTACATTTTCACTTCATCACATCTACTTTACTTTTCATTTACATCTACTTTACTTTTCATTTAATTTCGTTTCGATAGAAATATCTAGTTATTAACCTTTAAAAAAATGACAATGCTCTTTATAATTAAAACTAAAGTTCAAAAATTGAAATGGTACATGTAAATCTGTTATTCATAATTTATTATCATTTATAACCTAGAGTATTGATCGGTACCTATTTAAAATATTGAAATGGTATATGTAAAAGTATTATTCATCATTTAATACCTAGTGGATTGGGTACATATAGTTCTCTGTTTTACGTTAAAAAAATTGTTTCCATAGTCTCTTCATTTACCACGTAATTTCTTCAATTTAGAAAATAATTTCTTATTTTTATAATAATTTGTTTAAGTATACATGCATATGTTATAATAACTTTTTTTAGAATAACGTTTTTTTAGTATTCATGCATATGTTATTTTTTTTTCAGAAAGAAAAAAGCATGTCCTTGTTATTCTCAAAAAGAATCAAAGGTCATCAATACATTCTCCCCTTAAGCGGGTTACATACGATCAACACCCCAAGAGTACTGTCGGAGGGAAAGGCAAAACAGTTAAAATGTGTGATCCCATCAGAAAACTGTCTCATCATAATGAGAGGACTATCTTCACATCCACATCTACCGAGTGCCAAGAGGCACTGACCAGCACTCTAAAAGTGATCACTCTATCAATCATAAACAAAAATAAGGGATATGTAATAATCCCTTTACCATGCTCAAAAGAGCTGAAAAGTATCCTGAGAAACCAATTGGTTCTCGAAATATTCCTTAAAAATGCCTTTACCCTGAGGATAAGAGAGTGCAGTTTTAGAGAGACGGTCAGCCATCCGATTGTGCTCTCGGTAGATGTGGGAGAAAGACAAGTCCTGAAAGCTGAGAATTAGCTTTTTAGTCTCCCTACACCAATGAAAGAGATCAGGTGGGGAGAGAGTAGTCGATCCCAACGCCCAGTTGATGATTACTTGAGAATCACCATATACATGGGATAGGGGGATCCCCATCATTTGGGAAGAGTGAAGAAGTGCCCATAAGCTAAGCAGTTCCGCTTTAGTGTTAGTGCCATATCCAACCCCCAGCGAGAACTTCAAGTAGTGAGACTCATTTAAATGAATGCAGTAACCAACACCAGCAATCTTACAGTTTGAGGCACTGTCAATAAATCCACAGGGATAAACCTTGCAAGGGGGCTTCCCCAATTTTCTGCTTCTTGCTTTTCCAGTGACAGTCGACGAAGGAATGGCTTTAACAGTTGAAATAATTTGATGTACCAAACTGAAAATGTTCCTTCGTTTCCCCTCAAAGATAGCCTGGTTACGCACTTTCCAAATAATCCACATCATATGGAAGGGGAGCAAATAGAAGTGCGAGTTCCTGGGAAGGATCCCAATCCAGCCTCTGATCATGTCTTCAAGCGATACACACAGAGGAAAAGCTAGGAGATTAAGAAGATCGCATACATGTTCAACAACCGTTTTCTAAACAGTGCAGATGGAGAATAAGTGCTCGACTGTCTCCTCGTCCAAACAGCAAAGAGCGCAAATACCAGGGCCTTGCTTGCCCCTTTTCTGTAGATTCTCCCAGGTGAAGATTCTGTTCCGGAGAGATAACCAAATAAAACAAGAGATTTTGATGGGAAGAGCTTTAGTCCATAAAAAGGAGTCTGCAATGCATATGTTATATGTATGCGTATCTTACCGTTTCTTCTATTTAGAAAATACTTTCTTATTTTTATAATAACTTGCTTTTAGTATTCATACATATGTATGTATGCTTATCCTTCCATTAGGATGTCTTTCTTTTGAGATACAAATATATCATATTTTACGGTTGAGTACACAACGTTATACATAGGATTGTGGAAACAATATATAAAATCAAAAGAGTAAGCTATACTCTTTAGTATTGGGAAATGTCAACATTAAAGATTTAAAAACCATTTTCATTTTTCTACAAAGAAAAATGGATTCAACCACATCAACATACTATCAATATGTGTTGGTCCACTATATAAAATATGAAATATGTGTTGGTCCAATATATAAAATATGTGTTGGTCTACGATTGTGCATCAATAAAATACACAAATTCTAGGAAATAAAATTATCCCATGAGTAGCATGCGGTGTAGCATGCCACCACAGGAAAATTATCTTTCAAAATTAGGAAATATTACCTCTGAAATTATAGGAGCTCCTTATCACGTCCTTATGGGAGCTCCTTATCAAGATCCTCAATTCATAACTCGTGGATAGTAAGGCTAAATTAATTTTTTTGTTTGATAAGTAAATGTATTATTTCTATGGTTTTGTGGCCCAAATACCCTTTTAATGGAGCAACATGTAGTATCGTTTAAATATTTCCACATAGAAGTAAGTTTCTTTGTCGTGATAATTTCATATAAAGAATCATGTCATATTGTTTTTTCCTTTTGTGTTACAGTTATGGTATCAATCTATTTACTTTGAATAAGTCTTAGGTAATGACTCAAAAATAAAAACCGATTTTCTCTTCATAAATAAATTAAACGCATCCATCAATGACAATTATACCTTGCTTAGTCAGGTCCTCAAAGTGAAAATTAAGGTACTGGATGATCTGTAAAGTAAACAATTATCCTCACAAAAATGGTTAGGCAAAACTAGTCAAGATCACTCCAAATTAGACATTGAATTGATGCACACAATAAAATTCTATTGCATAATAGTACATGCAAAACTTAGGAAATGTAATGGATGTCCAAATATATAATTACATCAGAGATTCGAAATCCAAGGAAGGCACTCAAATGGATCACAAAAGTAGGCTTACTTTAAAGAATAAAACCCCCCAAGGTGACAAAAACACTTTCCAAACCAGTTAAGGACCTCACAAAATAGACAAGTCAAGTAGGTTAGCTAATGAGTGATGGAAAGGAAATCATATCACGACTTTTGGAGAGAAAAACATGGAGGATGTGTTGGCCAAAAAACAAGGCAGTTTTCATGTGATTAGTTTTCTCCGTATCCACTTAAAAGCAGAAAAAGAAGAAAAAAGGAAAAAACATTATAATATAGAAAGTGTGTCTTTTGTTAACACTAAAAAGTGTTCACCTAGCTCTTCATGGTCTAAACCATATACATACATCATATTCCCACCATATTTCCCTTATTTTTGACCTTCACAATTGTATTTCCACAAAAAATAGTCTAAAACACCATTATTCCTTCCCATAAATGAAGGGATAGTGAGCATTCATTATGATTTATCCCCACTTTCTTCCAAAAAGGGTAAAAAACCCTAAAAAATGATAAACAGTCAAAATACCATAGATAAATACCATGGGTTAAAAAACCCTAAGACCATACTATAAATACATTGTGAAGGGCTCTCCCAAAACACCTTTTCATTCACTTGTGGTTACGTTGTGCCATTTTGGTCTTGGACATACCGCATACTTTCTTGCCATTATTCTCATTTCCACGCAATTTCTCATTGTGTACGTTGATATCTCTCCACACCCACTTTGGATCCATCCCCTGTTTGACAACTATCTGTGGAGAACACTGGAGAACCAACCCTTGGAGATGCATAACCACTTCCGAGGATGCCTACGGTGGCCCATCTTACAGGAAAAGGGTATTTTGTTTCTATTTTATGCAGTAGTTAGTTTATATATGAAAAAATCCCTAAAAAATATTTGTTATCATGGTTGCTATAGTTGTTTAGTTTTTTGTTATCCTATTGAACTCTTCCTTATGCTTTGGATGAGCTAAGGTTGGTGCATCTGCATGTAGCCGGGGAGAAATTCCCACTACAGTTTTGGCGACTCCACTTGGTCGATCCATATGGATCTTTGTTTTTGCAGGTTTCCATTGGTTTGTTCCTATCTTCTGTACTCAGTTGTCACATATTTGACCCCCTCGTGGCAGATCTGAACCAATACTGCATCAGTTCCTACCCCCTAGCCCTAGCCGGATCTCTATTTTTTTTTTAAATTTTCCTGTTCGGCCTTAGTCGCATCTATCCAACTGAAATCTGTGACCCAGACGTGCCTTTCTGCCTGATAAGCGCGACTGAGGTCGCGCCTTCAGCCCTGATAAGAGCGACTTGGCTTCAAAACCCAGATCGCTCCTGTACCGGCTTCCAAAGCGACCCTGGTTTCTACTCTGACTTGGTTTCGAGCGACCTCGTCGTGCTTAACCCTCTGTTTTGTGCGACCTAAGCCCATTGACTGATTTCTTCTCAGATAGCAAGTGTTCCTCTGTTTCGTGCAACCCAGATCATGCCTATTCCACCGACAGGTGCGACCTGTAGTTTTCAATCTCTTTTTGTGCTTCATATTCCTATTTCATACCCCTTGTCTGTCCCAAACCCTATTCTGACCTGTTTTCTTCCTAGATCTGATCTTTTTGCAGCCCCTTGGTATATTTTGAGATCCCACTTACTTGGTTTGTGAATCGTTCTAGTTGAGCTTCGTGGTTGAGACCCCATGCATGTTTCCTATGTTTGATTAGTTCCTTTTAATGCTCATTTGTTTCAAGTACATTTTATTTATGGAAGAAAATTTTATTTTGCAGCATATGTATTGTTCTTTACTGTTCTTTACTGCATTATATTTGCATCCCTCTAGTGATATTGGAACATCTTCGTTGTGGATTGGTGGGTTTGACATACACATCAATTGCACACATTGCACACCATATAAGTGAAAATATTGGTTCATGACCCCAAGCAATCCTTAAAAATAACTTAATACAACCAACATTGTAACCTCGCTTAAGGACAAAACAATATTGTAGCTAAGATAGGACTTTGGGGATAGGCATCCAAACAACACCCCTCTGTCACTTACATCTTGAGACATACTTGTTGTCCATTAGGGAACCAAAATCCTCTTGTATTTGTTGACATGATCACAGCTAGTTTGTCAGGAGCCCCCCTGCTCAACAAGAGTAAGCTGCAACAAAGGGGTTCCAAAAGTGAGGGTGGAATACCGCACTCCATCTTGTACCGAAGGCTAAACCTTCATAGTACTCCTTTTACTTGCCAGCGTATACTAGGTGCCGAGGGCCAAAGGGCTAAAGCATCAGTAAACTGAATGGACGTGTCATGAATGAGGTAGCCTAGTTACCACTCTTCTAGGGCTCTTTTACCCATAGGTCATTATCGGTAGTGGGATTCTCTTAGCCTATATTGTTTTTCCATTTCGTATTGTCTGACTGGGATTTCATCACCCTGCTAAGGATACAATTTGTGAGGGGCTTCCAACTGTAGTTAGGAGTTTGCTTGCACTCATACCCCATAGGTTATAAGCGAGTCATTTTTATTTGATAGGTAGTGCTGCTTGTTGGATTTCTGGACACTTTGTTGTAGACTCGCCTTGCTATGACCCGCTGTTGTAGTTTGGTTTTAGATATTGTTGTTGGCCTATGAGCCACCATTTCATACACTCTCCTCCTACACACTCGGTTGTAGTTGGGTTTTTGAGCCTGTGATTCATCCTCTTGTGTTTTCATTCATTACATATCACTCCATCACACCATCATAGCTCCACCACACTACTCACATAGGCTTAGGGCGCACACCCCCAAGTTTGGTTCTTTGAACTATCACCATCGGGGTCATCTTCGATGTCACTCACCACCTTCAAAGTCACACACGACCTCTGAGTCTGATTCGGATTCCTATCAGTCTGAACCCACCTTGTTCACTAATCCAAATATCCCCATGGATGGTGGACATCCTATCCCCTTTCAAGGGGGGATTGTCAGTAGTGGGATCACATCCATTTCACCTATCATCACAGGTACCCCTTCCATTGGGCCTATAAGCCCTGGTCCTAGTGGGCCCCTTGTCACTACACACACTACTATTGGTTCACTACCCACTAGTGGTGGTTCCATTCCAGCCACCGTTGTCACTACCATTCCACCTTTTATACCTAGGGGTAGTGGCCCTTCCACGTCAATTCCGACTATTTCCGCCATACCAGTGACTTTTACTACTGTCAGAATTAAACCTCTTCCACTCCTAGTTATGCATGGGAACTAATTTCTTGCAACTACTGACACCCTTGATGGTCCTTCCCAAGCCAACCTCGGCTCTAGCTTACCTTTCATGGCTAGTCTCAACCTGCCATATTTGGCACGGTTAACCAATGTCCACATTTGTCACCACCCACAATGGCCTCCTATGCCTACCAAGATTCCCTCGTACATCCCTAATTTTGAGGGCAAGGTGAGAGAGGACCCTCAAAGTCACATCATGTCATTCCATCTATGGTGTTCATATAACAACATTATGCATGATTCCATTCGATTAGGTTGTTCTAGCGCACACTCACTGGTGATGAGGCTAAGTGGTATATCAAATTGCCTCATGCTACTTACCCTAACTTCTCCTCACTCACTTCGATGTTCCTTCAGTACTTTCAGTTACCCGTCCGTTATGATGAGGGAGTGGAGATCCTACTATCCTGTTGCCAAAACAAAACTACGCATATCATGGATCATATCCATGAATGGTGTCATTTTCGTAGCTTGTGTAAAATCCAATTAGAAGATAGGATCTTCCTCGATTGGTTCCTCAAAACCTTACTCCCCTCCATATCCAAGGATGTTGCATACAAGTGACTGCAAACCAAATAAGAAGCCATCCTTAAGGCCTAGTAGTTTGATCTGATATATGCCTAACATGGTTACTTGTATACCGTTATACCCGATGCTCCCAATATCGGCACTTCACGTCGATATACGTCAGGGGAATCCCATGCTGCTGATGGAGTCGTCGACTCTATTACCCAGTATCCTTAGTATCATCCGACCTCTCCCATGATTCCACCCCATCCTAGTAACACCCATAGTGTTTCCCAACCAGGTTACACCCCTGATTATTTACGTGTAACAACTTAGTCTGGAGTCATCCCTTCCTATGTGCCTTCCACACCAACTCCTAACGTTCATGGACCGGCTTCTTTGGAACACTTGTGTACTGGCCAAATGGTCGACTTTGCATCCCCACCAACTACTCTAGTCTATTATGCACCACCTATGCAACCCACTATAGCTCCGTCGCCGACCCCTCCTGTCTCTATGGGATAGTTCTATGCCCAACAAAACCTCTCTAACCAACCTGCCCCCAATAATCAACAAGGGCAAGGAAAGAACAAGAGAAGT
Source organism: Pseudotsuga menziesii (assembly GCA_001517045.1). Taxonomy (NCBI): domain Eukaryota; kingdom Viridiplantae; phylum Streptophyta; class Pinopsida; order Pinales; family Pinaceae; genus Pseudotsuga; species Pseudotsuga menziesii. Next base: position 468,238 of record LPNX010920513.1, on the reverse strand, counting down.
AGGAATCAAGGAAACTATCAACCCCAAGGAGGTGTCTAGCATACCAACCCTCCAAACAACAACGACGTCGAACCCCCAACATCCCGCTCGGCCTGGGAAGAACCCATAGTTACGGACTAACCATCTGTGTGCCATCTGTAACACTTACGACCATTACACTCATCAATGTCCCCACTTGACTTGTGCCCAACAGTTACTTAAAAACAGTAGTCAACATGATCCCAATGCGGCTGCTCCGGCTCAGCCAAACCGAGCACCACCAGGTCCTCCACCTATGGTGCTCCAAAAACCCCTACCACACCAAGGAATGGTTGCAACCCATATCTTGGCCCCACCAGCTCCCGCAACCACTATTGAGGCTGGTGTCCATCATCTCATGATGTTCTTGTTTGATATCAACATTCAGACTCAGTGAAACCAATATGGTTCCACCACCAAAACCATTGACCCATCAACGACATCTACCTCCACCACTCCTGACATGTATTTTCATTTGCCGAGACCTCCCATGGACAAGACTGCCAAATTCTCAAGGTTCTCTATGCGTCGCATCGTAAACAATGCCACTTCTAGAGCTGCGCTCAACTACAGTATTGTTGACGACTTGGCTCAGTCCCCCACTACCATGTTTTCTCTAGAAGTGCTTAAAAATTGTCCCTCACAACATAAAGCATAATTTTCTGCACTAGGTGTCATCGATCCCTCTGATTCTAGGTTGATCACTTTTGATCTGGATCAAGGAGAACCCAGAATTCCATCATCTGTCGCCTTCCAAGTTCCAGTCACAATCCGGAATTTGGTGATCCGTCGATGCATCATTGATGAGGGGGCATCCACCTGCATTATGTCAACCTTTGTTTGGTAGAAACTTGGATCTCCCACCCTTCAAACTTCCACCACTGCTCTTCGTGCCTATGATGGTCGCTCTACTTAGCCCGAGGATGTTCTCACGAATGTCCCTATTGAGTTATCCAGCAAAACAATGTTGATTGACATTGAGGTTTTCAACACCCAACTTGACTAGAACCTCCTCCTAGGATGTAATTACATGTATGCAATGCGAGCCATTTCCTCTATCGTATTTCAATTATTTATGTTCCCTAATGATGGGAATATCGTGACCATCGACCAGCTGACGTATTATTATCCTAAGGGGTCGGCCACACCAAAACACATCCTTCCCACCATCGACACTACCATCGACAACGTGTCCATTCCATACATGTCTACTGTTGGACCGGGCTTGTTTTCCAACTCTCTTATGACAGACACCTTTTTTTCCTTATTGCCTCCACCTTCATCGACTGATATATCATATCTATGCACTATCACTTCTGGTAACATTTCGACCTCCTCGCAACCCCAACCACAACCTTCTGGGAATTATTGGGGCTCAGTCCCGATCCACACGATTCCCTTCCTTTTTCCACCATCTGACATTGTGAGCAAGCCTATCATGGCTACTCTCAATTTGCCTAATTTCACTTTGGCAATTCATGTGTGGTACCTTGAGCCACCTACTCCACCACAGACCCTCGAGGTCGTGTTGACTCACGTCTATCCTATTGAGATCACAATGGTGCACCCACCTCCTGGTCCACCAAATACTACTCTTGTCTCTACTCCTGCCCCTCCTCCTCCAAATAAGGTTGAGGGAAAGGCTTCCAAAGCAATGACTAAACCACACCCAACTCCTACTTGTGCTTTGTGTGAGGTCCAAGGCCATGCAACACAAAATTGTCCTAAGTTGCTTCTCCTTCGCACCCACATGGACACTATAGATAAGACCGATGGCACCCCAGTAGTCACCGTCCCAGATCCACCAGTGGATAAGAACAACTCGTTGTGAACCAACCATCCCTGTGTAGTTTGCGGCTTATACAATCACTATTCTCACCATTTCCTAGACTTTCCTGAGTATCGGTCACTCCTTCATGACCTTCAGAAACACTCCCGTGAATTGGAGATTAACGTCCTTGAGGAGATCCATCCTTCGGTTTCTTCCTCGAACACAACTAACACAATATACACGATCTCCAGTTCCAATAGTCCTTTTGTCTCCCCAATTATAGAGGATCCCTTTCGATTTGTCCACACATTGTTTTTACATTGATGAGGAGATCCTTGAACCTCTTTCCTCCCCTGAGTATCCTTGGGATGATATGCATCATCGCTCATTTTTATCTCCGATGAGCCTCCTTCATTGTCGAACTAATACTCAGTGGAAGCGAAAGACTTCCTCCATGGAAAAGTACACTGGTTCAAGAATCCCATTCCGACACCTGACTCCTTTGAAGAGAGAAACATGGCTAACATTTCTCCAACCTTCAAGGTCAATATATCAACAAAAACTGAGATAGTTGAAGATATTATACTTGAAGCATCTTGCTCCCCTGAAGAATTTGTTTCTTACAAAGCATTTTTTTAGGAATTTCGCGATATCTTCGCTTAGTCCTATACTGAGATGCCTAGGACTGATCCATCTATCATCAAACATCATATTGACACATGGCCTAATGTTGCACCCGAATGCTAGAAGAAAAGACCCATTCACTCGTCAAAGGCTCCCACCGTCAAAGAAGATATCAAGAAATTGTGTAAAGCAGGTTTCATATACCCCATTGCATATACCACTTGGGTTTCCATTCTTGTTCCCATTAACAAAAAACAAGGTACCATTTGCGTATGTATTGACTTTCACAACTTCAATTTGGCATGTCCCAAAGACAAAGTCCCCACTTCGTTCATTAACCAAATCATTGATGCTTGTGCTAGCCACGAAGTCTTTTCTTTCATGGATGGTTTTTCTAGTTACAACCAAATTCAAATTCGAAAAGAGGACCAGTACAAAACCACTTTTACAACCCCCTGGGGAAAGTTTGTGTATCGTGTTATGCCATTCGGTCTTAAAAATGTTGGCACCACTTTTCAGTAAGCCATGACATACTACTTCCACGAGCTTATCCACATTATCTTGGTTTACCTAAACCACTTCGCAGCTCACTCTCGGAAGCATTCACAACATCTAGAAAACTTACATCAAGTCTTCTTGCGATGTCACAAATATAATGCCCGTTTGAACCCCCTCAAGTGTGTGCTTTGTGCCTCTGATGGTCGTTTATTCGGGTTCATAGTATCTCACAAAGGGATCACAGTGGATCCGTTGAAGGTTCAAGCCATTATGAATCTTTATCCCCCACGTTCTTTGTGCCAATTGTAGAGTCTTCAAGGCACGGCCAACTTCCTTCGATTTTTCATTCTGGAATATGCGACAAAGGTCCATTGGTTCTTACGCCTACTCCGTACCAACATTCCTTTTGTTTGGGATCAGCATGCACAAGCTTCCTTTGATGCATTAAAACAAGTTCTGAATTCCGCTCCATTTTTGTCCCCCCCCCCCCCCCAACTTCAATAAGGAGTTCATCCTCTACATGTCGGCATTTGAAAATTCCATCGCTGGAGTCTTGTTCCAAGAAGACGATGCTTGTCAAGAGCATGTGATCTATTATGTAAGTTAGAATCTTTCTAGACCCCCTTTACGCTACTCTCATGAAGAGAAGATGGCCCCCATTGTCATCTTTTCAGTTCAAAAGCTACACCATTACATCCTTTTGAGTCGCACTCGAGTTGTGGTTGATTCCAACCCCATGAGGCATCTCTTGATTCGTCGCCTTGTCCAAGGTCGTGCTGCCAAGCAGATAAACATACTCTAGGAGTATGATCAGGAATTTGTTGCCCCAAAGAGCACCAAAGCTTTGGTGTTAGCCTCCTTGATGGCAGACTTCCCTCCATTGTCTTCTTCACCACCTATCACAATCACTCTTCCTAACGAATCCTTATTTTTCATCTCTACAGAATACCTGTTGTATGGGGGAAATCTCCTGCACCTTCGCACACAAAAATTTGGGCCCCATCCTAGCCAAGAAGATCATCATTGCATCTGGCACTAAGTTGCTCGACATCTCTTCATTGATGATGTCTTGTATTTCCAGGGAATCGATACCATATTGCGATGTTGCATCACCCACGATGAAGATGAAAAAGTCTTGAATGACGGTCATTGCAGATCCTCTGGTGACCACCTCTTCAGTTTGGCTACCGCCCAAAATATCCTCTGTGTCAGTTATTTTTGGCCCACCATTTTTGTCGATTACATACATGCAATCAAACACTATCACAACTTTCAGCTCTTTGCTCCAAAATAAAGGACACCTCCCACGCCATTACATCCTGTCGTCACATTCGACCCCTTTTGCAAAATTCATGACCTATAATCCTCCCTCGGTCAGCGGCCATAAATACATCATTGTGGTTGTTGATTATTTCACTAAATGGGTCGAGGCCATTCCTACGTTCAACTGTAAGGCTAATATTGTGGAACAGTTCTTTTTCAACCATGTCATTTCACCTTTCAGTGTGCCTCAACAGATAGTCTCAGCCCATGGTTCCCATTTTGAGGACATTGTTTGGACAGAGCTTTCCTCCATGTTGAAGTTTGAGCATCATTATTCCTCTGCTTATTACCCTCAAGGAACTAGCCAAGTTGAGGCTGTCAACAAGATCCTCAAAACCATGCTCCAACGGATGGTAGACAAGCACAAGTACAACTAGAACCACATATTCTTCTACACCCTCTGGGCCTACCGGACATCAACCAAAACTGCCACTGGTTTTACCCTATTTCACTTGGTTCATGGTGTGGAATCAGTTCTTCCCATTGAGTTCCATATTCCGTCGCTCTGCCTTGCCTTCAAACTTCTACCTAATACATCCCCATTATAACAACTCCTACTTATGCTCGAATAGACCAATGAGGAAAATCGCACTACTCTCCAGATGATTGAAGCAACCAAGACTAGGTCGAAGTCCCATTTTGATTCCCACTTCCACCCTCATAGCTATAGTGAGGGCGATCTGGTCCTCGTCTATGATCAAGCCAATGATAAGTTAGGAAAAGGGAGGTTTGATTCCATCTGGTATGGCCCATATGTCATCCATTGATGCCTCGGCAAGGGGGCATACATCATCGCTGACTCTGATGACCACCTTTTGAAGAATTCCCACAACGGGATCTACCTCAAGAGTTTCTATGCCTAAAGTCGTGCACCATGTAGTACACTTGTGTCATAGTTTTTTATTTTTGTTTTGCACCATTCTTATCACGAGTTTGAATGTTTGTTTCCTTGGTTGTTTCAAATGGATCCTACCTCACCTAGCTACGTTGGTTTAGATGACGGTGCAAGTAGATGGTCTCCTAATCTCACCTCGGCTACGCGGGTTATTTATTCCCCATCACATGAGTTGATCCATATTGACAGAATGTGTGTTGGTATTGCTACCAAAAACTGGGCTGAGTACGATGGTGTTTCTAGTCTCATGGTTGCTTCCCTCCACTTGGGTATTCATCACCTTGATGTCTTCTTAGGCTCCTAGCTGCTTGTCTCCCAGTTGAATAACTGCTACCCGGTACATGATTCGTGTCTCTTTAGAAAGTTCCTGCGCACTAGACATTTGGTTAGACATTTTGAATACATTACATTCATGCATGTTCCCAGAAGTCTCAATAGTGTAGCGAACCAAATGGCTAATGGTGTTCTAGTGTGGAACATCAATCATCACATCTAGGAAATAAGTTGCATCATGCATCATCATATAGCCATGCATACATATGTCATATGCATCATATCGGCATCGTCATCATATAAAGACTTAGGAAAAAAAAATAACCTCATAACAAGTACATAAAAAGTGCATCCACGTGCATATATATATCATGTCATAATGTTCAATACAAAATGAGAAGCTCCACATGCTTTCTCGGCTGATCATACATATAGTAAAAAAATATCCACGCACCATTGCATCGGGGGGAATAATCACTAGTTGTTATTTAGATTCATCCTCTGCGTACTCTAAATCTGTTTCCTCCTCATCGAAGTCCTCCTCCTCCTCCATAGGCACATCAACCTATGCCACTTCTTTGACATACTCAGCAGGGACTGCAATCCTCCTCATCAGGGGGATCCACTCTAGAGGAGTGTGGTAACACACGGTAATCAGGTCATCGTCAAGATGTTGCCATCCATTGTCAATAACCCCATCCAACAAGCGCTCAACGTCAAGTCGTAGTAATTCTAGTGCACTCTGATGCCTATTGTTCTTGTGAGCAGGTGGATCCAAACCCTCCACTCTATCCCTATGCCTCTGATAGCCTGTTGGAGGCTGTGGTTCGATGTGTGCACATGCACACTCTATGCCATCAATATCTATCACACACATAAAATGGATACCACTAAGCTAGTAAACTATATATGAATGAAATCACATAAATCATCATGTATATGTACCGTCAGGTCCCTAGACCTAGTCGGATTGTCGAGGCATCTTTGGATCTCCTCGATAATCCATCCCTGCATATGGGAAATCCTCTATAAGGACTAGGAGCTGCCACCACTATGAGAAAAGTTCTCAGGTGAAGAATTGGCCCACTAAGTCCCCTCCCGTCGTGATCATCGTCTTGCTCCAACTCCTCATGTGTGGCTAGTGAGTTCCTATAGAAGGCAGTCTCTTGAAAAAGAATGAGCAAAAGAATGAGGGGAAACAAAAATCCCCTTCCACTGAACTAGCATGGTTTAGAGCATGCCAAAACTGAGTTAGGTACATCTAGGCCCACCTAAAGTAGGTGCCCCTCAATACACGCTCCACCATCTGGAGTTGACCGCCTGAGATCTTGTGTGGTCTCGATGACTCCAATATACACAACACCATCGGTGCTACACCTCGAGTCTTTAGACTCTCAATGTTGCACACCAGTATGTACGATGAGTGCACTAATGCAATGGCATAGAAATTCCTCTCATAGAGGTCATCTAGTGACACCCCATGTGAGAGCTTCGGCGTAGTGTCCTCGATCACACCCAACACGGGGAGCCCAGTCAGAAATTAGATATTGAGGAGCATGATCTCGATCCGCTCCTCTTGGATGATAAAACACTCTGCCTCTCGGTCCTAGAAGCTCACTAGCTTGTCTGACACTAACTTTGCTGAACACATAAGTGGGATCTGGAAGAACTTCCATAACTCACACCGAGCAAGCAAATCCTGCACTTTTGGATGATTATGTACCTCCCCTCATAGGTTTCCAATATCTCGCTCTCGCCACGCCACCTGAGCCATCATGCACATACACACAATCCCTTTCAGATCCAGTCATGCACAAAAACACATTCTGGGTTGAGTGGCTCATGTTCGGCATTTTTTTGCGACCTAAGTCGCTCATAAACCCGGAACAGGAGCGACTGGGTCAATTCTATCTACTAAATAGGTGTGACCAAGGTCGATACTGTCTTCCTGACAGGTGCGACCAGGTCGCACCTGTCAGCTCGATATGAGCAACCTGGATCACTCCTTTTCCCTCGAAAAGTGCAACCCAACCCCGATAACCCTTTGAGCTTGAAAAAGGCCCCAGTATGAGCAATAACATAAAGTAAACCAGTGCAAAAGACGGGTTCAATGAGAGCTCTTACCTGCAAGTCATAGATCGTAAAAACATCGGTCCAATCAGAAGAAATCAGCAGTTGAGTTTTGGGGTCCTCCACTCCAACTCATCACTGACCAATGAAAATGACACATGTCATGTGGTCCCCCCTGATTATAGGCCTCAATTTGGTCTATTTCTTCTTCTGTTCACCACAGAGTCATCCAGAGTCCGTTTGAGACACCATTCACACCGCCGAGTTCCGTTGTCCGCCTTCTTTCTTTTGATGAGGCCCTCGTCTCATGCTCTCACGATGATTTTCCAGGCCATTTCCCAGAGGTCACCTCTATTTGCATGCCATCACATGAAACTCCCATTGTATGTATTGGCATGTTCATGAGCCATCTCCTCCATCCATACTGCATATTTGACCTTATTTTACCGCCATCCATCATCCCGCAAGGGGGCCCCATTAGTGTTTTGCATTTATTCCTCTCAGCCATGTTCAAAACATAACCTCTTTCCATATATGGAACACTTCCCCCTTACTTGATTGACCATTACGAAGTTTCTGTTAAGCTATTTTCTAACTCCTAAAATAATTCCGAGCACGCTTGCTTCCTTTCATGCTTGTTAAATAATTTGAAAGGGAATCTATGTGGCCTCGTTTATTTCATTTTTCAGACCACATAGAAGTCTCCCTTCCCCCAAAGGTTGGGAGAGCTCTCCTTTGTATACTTTTATCCTTTTTCAGGCTTAGGAGACTATTAATGAAAAATATACCACACTGGAGTCTTCTTCCTATTTTCAGACTCTCTAAAAATGAAAACACCATCGAGTATTTACTTTCTCGAGCTTGCTAAAAATCCACAAGATCGTTTCATATCGAGCTTACTTCTATCCCTTCTTCGTGATCCTTAAACTATGAAGAAGGCCTAAACTTTGCCTTTAGGCACCACCACATATGATATCACAATATGGCATCTTCCCCCCATTGGGTCTCCTTTGTTTAGAGTATTATGCGATGAGTCTTCCTTGGATCCCATGGATACCACTAGTCCAATTATCTCCCTCATCATTTCCCATTTGCATCTATCTTCTTGGTATTACATCTATGATCGCTCTCCCATGAGTTAGTTTCATTTGCTGTCAGGTCCACCCTTTTCATCCTACTCCGAACAAAGGAAGTATGAGTCCCTCATACTCCCCTTCCCTTATTCCCCCATTCAGTGTGTCAGTCCCAAGATTGTTCCACATCTTTGGTTATCCCCCTCGTGCTTCTAGTCAAGGAAACATCATTGCCTTGATTAGTTGTAGGTCTCCCTCTATCGTCGTCAACACATCTATTCCATATGATAGACCCAGAGGTCCCTGTATCCTAGTTTCATCCACCCCATTGATGAGTTCCTTGGACCACTTGAAAGGAGTCATTAGTGCCTTTCGAGTTGGTTGTGTCTCGCGTGCTCGACTTCAGCTACATCATTGCACCATTGAGATTCGTACAGGATATTTGTCCATTCATAATTAGGTTGAAGACCCTGGTTTTCACCTGAATCTATCACATTGGTGAGTCTACCTATGGGACCCATACAGTCTCAAGTCCCTTATGATTTCTGGGTTGCGTTGGCGAGAGTGTTCAGGATCTCCCAATGTTATGCTTCCATGTGTCTCCAGTACTTGCTGCTATATATTGTACCATAGAGATTCTAACTCTCAGTCATCGAGTCCCTCCAGTTATGTACACTTCCAGATCTAGCAGAGCAACAGTTCGGATGATATTGCATTCCATCATAATTCCATTGTTTCTATGTATCAATTCTTTAGATCAACCTTGTATTCAGCCTCCCATTGAGGCCACCATTATGTATCATCATTTGTATATGTATTAACCAACTCCCATTTTTTGAGCCTTAATCCCATTATTTATTCTTTTGACATTGTTACCATTAGAGGAAATTTCAACTCAAAATGGGCCTCCTAAGGAAAATAATAAAATTTTAGTTAAAATAATAAAATAAAAATTATTAATTTTAGAGGAAGAAAAGAAAAAAAACTACTTTTTTTGTTCGTATTTTTGACATATCTGCTTTTGTTTTTACTCAAATTTCGATCAGGAGATATTGTTGGATGCGAAATTAAATTATGAATCCAACGAGTACCCACTCGGCATACTTTTAACAGACCCCGCTACCCCAAAAACAAGAAATACCTAAAAATGTGATGGTTTTTTCATGTATTTCTTGTTTTTGGGGTAGCGGGATCCGTCAAAAGTATGCTGAGTGGGTACTCCTTGGATGCGGAATTTAATTCCACGTCCAATGAGCTCTCCCAATCGAAATTTGAGTAAAAACACAAGGATATATGTCGAAAATACAAACAAAAAAGTTATTTTTTTATGATACTTATCCCCAAATTTATATTAAATTTTTTTTTAAGACCTATACAGTATTTCAAATTTAAAGCAATTTCATTGGCTAACGCATGATGACATGGAATTTGAATTTGGGTTAAAAGGCCCATTTTGAGTTGAAATTTCCTCTAATGGAGCATGGGTATGCCCACCTTGTCCATATACATGTCACACATTATATGTATCTCATCCATTTTTTGAGAACTAATAAAATACCAAAATCCACCATAGTTTGAACAAGGAAACTCCACTTCTTTGCGGGCATCTCCAGTCTCTCCACTATTGTCACCATTACTCCCATGATCCTATGATGTCTGTCGGCCATAAGATGAGCTCCTTCCCTCACACATCAGGGGAAAATATGTTAACACTAAAAAGTGTTCACCTAGCTCTACATGGTCTAAACCACATACATACATCATATTCCCATCATATTTCCCTTAATTTTTACCTTCACAATTGTATTTCCACAAAAAATGGTCTAAAACACCACGATTCCTTCCCATAAATGAAGGGATAGTGAGTATTCATTATGTTTTATCCCCATATTCTCCCAAAAAGGGTAAAAAAACCTAAAAAATGCGAAAGGGTCAAAATACCATGGGTTAAAAAACCCTAAGACCATACTATAAATACATTGTGAAGGGCTCTCCCAAAACACCTTTTCATTCACTTGTGGTTACACCATGCCATTTTGCTCTCAGACATACCACATACTTTCCTGCCATTATTCCCATTGCCACGCCATTTCCCATGGTGTACGTTGAGATCTCTCCGTACCCACGTTGGATCCATCCCATGTTTGACAAATGTCCATGGAGAAGACTGGAGAACCAACCTGTGGAGCTGCAAAACCACTTCCAAGGACGGCTACGGTGGCCCATCTTGTAGGAAAAGGGTATTTTGTTTTTATTTTATGTAGTAGTTAGTTTATAAATGAAAAAATCCCTAAAAAAGTATTTGTTATCATGGTTTCTATAGTTGTTTAGTTTTTTGTTATTCCATTGAAATCTGCCTTATGCTCTGGACGAGCTAAGGTTGGTGCATCTGCACGTAGCCAGGGAGAAATCCCCACTACATCTTTCCTATTCCAGGATAGTTTGAAAAGTAGAAAAAATATTGTCTAGGATGTTTCTAAGTGGGACCCTATGGATAATCATGGAAAATGTTGACCAAATGTGGCATATGGTGGCCAACTACCTAGTCTAGAACCTACAAAATTAATCAAAATGACTAATAATCATATCCTAAGTATAATATGGGTTTTAATATTCTAACAGCCCCCTTAAGACTGGATTTATGTGAAATATCATAAATATTGGGATAAGCAACAAGGCATGGTGACTCTTTTTACATACTAGGCCAAAAACCAAGGAAAGAAGGAAAACCATTTGGGAAAAAGCCTCCCCTCAAAACATGGACCTGAACAAAATTGTGAAACTTCACTTTTCAATCCTTCTTCACCATGTGTCACCCATCCAATTAGTGATTTGAGATGGCTGAAAGTATTCTCTATGAAATCTTTGGTGAAGATGTCTGCAACTTGCTCGGATGACGTACAATACTGCAGAGTAATGATCTGATCATGTACTAGGCCCCTAATGTAGTGCATATGAATCTCTATATGCTTGGTCATTTTCCTTTGTACTGGATCAGATGATATCCTTATAGCACTCTCGTTGTCACAAAAGATGATTGTAGGAATGTGAAATTCAATACCAAATTTAGAAAGTATACCTTGTAGCCATAAACACTGAATTGTTGCATTCATAGCTCCTCTGTATTTGACCTCCGCTGAAGAGAGTGAAATGACACTTTGCTTCTTACTTGACCGAAAAATAGGCCCTCCTCCAAGCATTAAAAAAAATTCAAAATTTGATTTCTGTTATGAGCCATCACTAGCTCAATCGGAGTCTGAAAAACCAAGTAAATCCAATGAAGAACCAACAACATAATGAATCCTATGAGACTTAGTTTCTTTCACATAGTGCAAGATCCTTTTGGCTACCCTCCAATGAAGCTCAGGTGGATTCTCCATGTACCTTGAAGCTACACTCACTGCATATGCAATATCAGGTCGAGTGTGTGCAAGATACAACAAACTACCAACTAGCTATCTATAAAGGGTGTTGTTCACTAAAGGTATTGAGTCTGCATATTCAATTAGAACTTTTGAAAGGAAAGGAGTATTTTCTATCTTGGATTATTCAATTTTTTACTTATTTATAAGATCTGATGCATATTTTTACTGAGATAATTTAATTTTTTATTTAGACTGAATGATCTCAAGTCCCAAAAATTGTCTAAGTATTTCCAAGTCGATCATGGAAAAAGCTTGATGCAAAGCAGTATTTAATGAAACAATTTGATCAATGGAGATTCTTTTGATCAAGAGGTCATCAACATATAACAAAATAATCAAAAGTGAACCATTGCTAAGCTTCATATAAACATTCAGACCAGATTTGCATTTGCTGAAATTTTGTGACATGAGAAAACTGTCCATCTTGGCATACCAAGCTCTGGGATCTTTCTTACTCCCATACAATGACTTCTTCAGCATACACACAAGACAGGGTTTAGAAACATATCCTTCTAGATGTTGCATATATATCTCCTCCTTAAGATCTCCATGGAGGAAAGCACTTTTTACATCCATGTGATGCACTTCTCAGTGCCTGGATGTTGCAATTGCCAGAACTAGTTTGATTGAATCCATCTTTGAAAATGGTGCAAACTTGCAGGGATGATTTTATGGAGCCATACTTATTTAAAATTGTATAAATGTTGGCGAATCTTACCAATTCTTAAAATTCCAACTATAAAATATTTNATCATTTATATAATAATTTGGCAATTTTTAGGGTGAAAAAATTTTACCCCATCAAAATTGGGCGAAACAGGGCTTCAAAAAATGCAAAATGGCGAATCTCTTTTTGGAGAAAAACCCCTAAAAATATCCCATGGGATAAATTTCGCCCCTAAAATTATCCTTGGTGCAAAGATATCATTGTAGTCAAGTACTTGGATGTGGGAGAGGCCCTTAGAAACCAACCTTTCTTTGTACTTCACTACTACACCATCGACTGCAAATTTTGTCTGGAAAATCCACTTACACTTGACTAGCTTTCTGCTAGTGGGAGAGAGACTAGCTCCCAGGTTCCATTCTTTTGCAGAGAATGAAAGTGTTCATCCATGGAAGCATACCATATTGGTTCATGTTAGGCTTATTCATATGATTGAGGATCATATTCAACCTTCAAAAAACACTTTGCAGGAAGAAATGGATCTTTGACAAAAAGAGCATGATCAAACTAAGATCTAGTCCTCCTAGGATCTTGTGTATCATCCACAAGTTCTCTAGCTGCTTGAATTGTTTTTGAAGCCTATTTATTCCTTGTAGGCGTGCTTTTTTCTGTAATCATGTGGTATTCATCATTATAAAAATAATAATAAAAAACATCATGAGAAACTTCACTTACTTTGACAGGTGGTGGTTCATAGGATTCTCCAACTTCAATTGCTTGCAAGGGTTCTTCTTCAAATTGAACACTCCTTTCAACGAAGATTTTTTTAGTGTTAATATTGATCAACTTGTAACCCTTGGAGTCTTTTATATATCCATTGAATATGCATGGTTGGATTTGGGGCTACAGATCCCTTCTCTTCTTAGGAGGAATTCTAGCCCATGCCTTTGAGCCAAAATTATGAAATGAGACACATCTGGCTTATGTCTAGTCCAAGATTCAAAAGGAGTTATTCCCTTCAAGAATTTATGTGGAACCCTATTCTGAATATAGGATGCACAGTTTATTTCTTTATCCCAAAGTCTTGGAGACAAATACTTAAACTCCAACATGCAAGTAACCATCTCATTGAGAGATATGTTCTTCCTCTCAACAACACCATTTTGTTGAGATGTATAAGGAATTGTATGCTCCATATAAATGACATCATATACATAGATTTGTTTGAAATCATATTTGATGTATTCCCCAGCATTATCATATATGATGAATGTTATATTCCTACTAGATATATTCTCTATTGAGGTTTTAAAAATATTGAAAAAAACAAAGACTTCTAACTTGAATTGGAGAAAAGAGACCCAACAATATCAGGAAAATTCATCAATGAATGTAGGACATATTTTTCATTACTCAAAGAATAATGGGGAAATTGACCTAAAATATCACTATGAATAAGCTCAAGGGGATCATAGGTTCACTCAAACTTATCTCTCTCATACTTACGCTCGAGGTGTTTTCCAAGGATGCAACCTTAATAGACTCCTTTGGAAAATTTGATGTTTGGCATCCCTATGACCATGTTCTTCTCATGCAAATCAAATAGGTACGTGTAGTTAAGGTGGCCAAATCTCTCATGCCATGGTTTTCTTGATTCATTGGCATGAGCAAGGAGAGAAGAGGGTGATGGGAAAGGCACAAAGTGAAAAAAATGTAAATTTTGGAGCTATGATCCACAATATCTATGGAAACAAATCTACTAGTAGAAATTTAAGCGATTTCCACATCATTTAGGGTGAATATGACTTTTTTAGGAGATCTGAATATGACCTTTTTAGGAGATCCAGTGTAAGTCATATGATAGTCTGAAAAAAGATTGACAGCAGGATTTGGGACAAACAAGACATTTTTGAAGGAACCAAGGTTAAGATCTAATCTACCCTTCCCTTTGTATGCAGTTTCAAATTCATCTCTCAAAAAAAATATTGGACCACTATAAGAATCAATAGAAGACAAATATTCACTCCCTTGTGGACACCATATTCCTTGATGCCCCAGAATCAAGGCATAAATAAGTATATTTTTTCAGTGCTTGCCATTAAAGCACGAACTCTCTCCTTATCTTCAGAATTTGAACCTCCTTCCTTCTTCTTTACACCATCTAGAAGAGAGATGTTGTTCTTCTCAAGAATTTGAGTCATCGTATCAATTTGCTTCTTCATGCAAGAAATCTAAATCTGAAATCCCCTATTGCAGTATGCACACTTACTCTTATACTTCATTTTTAGTGGATTCTTCTTGGATATTGAAGACTCCTATTGAGGATTCTGCTTCTCTTTCTTCTGATCTGGTGGATTCTTTGAATTATCCTTATGCTTTCCTTTTGAATTATTTGAATCTCTAGCAGCCAAAGCATGATCTTTGGAAGGGTTTATGGTGCCCATAAAGACCAACTTTTCTTGCTCTTGAGTTAGTGATTCTATGAATTCAACTAGTGTAGGAATATTCCAGTTTCAAACTGTGATTTTGGTGGCATGGAAGGTCAAAACAAAGACTAAATAGTCAGGGACAAACTTTTTAATAATGGACAATATCAATTACTCATCCTTTTTTTCAATCCCACACTACTTCAATTGAAGAACCCAGGCTTTCAACTTGGAGAAAAATTCTTGTAAGATCTCAAAATTTCTTGGAATTAGAGAGATTAGTTCATTCTCTAGTTGATGTCCTCTCAATTAATTTGTCTTGCCAAACAAACTTTGAATTTTAATCCAAACTTCATTAGGTTTTGTGAGTCCATATATGTGGAAAAGAAGATCCTTGGGAGTGCTAAGACACAAGAGACCATACATTTCATCTCTTATGTTATGCCACTTAGCCTTCTCTACTAATGTAGCAGGATAATTTTTCAGTAACCATAGTCACCCTATAGAGGCCCTTTCTCCTCAATATAATATCCATATATGCTTTCTAATCAAAGTAATTTAATAGAGTCAAGATGATTGATTGGGACTGATCCATGGATTCACTACATGCGCCCCCATGAGACTGGATTACACCATGGTGAATCTAAATTTGATTCTGCAAACAATACAGAACAATAACCAGGAGAATATTGCTACTCTAGTGTGCTATGATACCATGTGAAAAATAATCCATAGACTGATCCACAAAGAAACAATTGTCCTCACAAAAATTGTTAAGCAAAACTATTAAAGATCACTCCAAATCAAACACTGAATTGATGCACACAATAAAAATCTATTGTATAATGGTACATTAGCCAAAATTATGCAATGTAATGGTTATCCAATTATATAGTTGCATCATATATTCGAAATACCAAGAAGGAAATCAAATGGATCACAAATGCATTCTTACCTTAAAGCATAAAACCCCCCAAGTTGAAAAAAAACACTTTCCAATACAGTCAAGAACCTCACGAATTATCCAAGTCAAGTGTGTTAGATAATGAGTGATGGAAAGTCAATCATATCATGTCTTTTGGAGAGAAAAACATTGAGGATGTGTTGGCAAAAAAACAAGGCAATTACCATGTGACTAGCTTTCTCCTTATCCACTGAAAAGTAGAAAAAGCAGGAAAAATAAGTATAAAGCAGGAAGCGTACCTTTCCTATCCAACAAAAGTATCAAAAGTAGATAGATTCTTATCCAATATCTTTTTAAGTGTGCTCCTATGGATAATCATGGAAAATGTTGACCAAAGGTGGCATATGGTGGCCAACTACCTAGTCTAGCACCTAGGAAATTAACCAAAATGACTAATAATCATATCCTAAGTATAATATAGGTTTTTAATACTCTAACACACAAAAAATCCTCAAACTTCACTAAACAAAATTTAGTTTACAATTTAAATATTATGAGCACCTCAATGTAGAAATAATGACAAAAAAATAAGTATGATAGTTTACATAACATCAACAAACAAATCCAATATGCTCCATATATTGATAAACTAATATGTAAATTCAATTAAATTCAACCCTTATACCAAATCCAATAATTTAATTAATCAATTTAGTTATAAGATGATAATTTAATTTCGATTACCCAATTTAGTAAAAACATATGATAAATGAGGAAGAAAATCAATGATAAATCAAAATGTGAAAACTAATGAAAAAAAATACCCAAAAGCCATATTGAAACCCAACAATATGATCTTAAGTCACAAGATGAATCCACGTACCTAAATGTTCCAAACTAAACTATGGAAATGTCCTTGTGAATTAAAAATATATAATATGATTGGTTTTAAATTGTGAAGATTAATAGTGGAAGAACACAAATTCATGCAAATCGATTACAATAGTCCTTGCTAGCCTTTTTCTCTACTAATAAAAGTTCCTCAATACTCAAATGAAGTTGAATTAGAGATGAAGTAGTTTGTTTTCACTAAAATGGTAGATCGTATTCATTAATAATCATAATTTACATGTGGTTATTGCTTTGGTTGTTAGTTTCCCAACACTCATACGTCTTCCCCATTCCTTACAAAAATAATATATGCATATTTCAAAAACATCTCAACACATTTAAAATATATTCTCAGAAACATTAAATTTTTTAGAAAAGACATTACTACCGTACCGTATGGTTTTAGTTAAATGTTTTTAATTTATTATACATATTCTTAATAAGTGAGTATATAATAATTATTTTAAAATATACAATGAAACAATCAAATTTAATAATCTCGTTGTGCTAATTAAATTTTGCAAAATTATTACGTCTTGTATTTGTGAACTTGTGAATTTGTGATAATAAATTTGCATTTCTCGTGCTCCACATGGTGTATCTAAGATAGCGTTGTTGTGGTGATAAAAAAGTTGTATAGGGTTTTTTCTACCTTGTGTGCATCCTTGGAGTTTACTTAAATGGGATAATTTAATTTGATAATAAATTTTTATTTGCAATTTTCATTGCCATCATGTGTGTCCTTGCACTACAAGGAAAATGATATAGCGAAGGATTTTAGTGTTACAAGATGTTAGAATAATCAACCCATAGTTATCCATATTTGATATTAATTAATAATTTTTGTCTTATTCTTAGATTCCCTCTTTATGCTAGTTGGATTCCATATGTTCCTAGAAGTCAATACTTGTTAAATTGGGTCATGGAGCACTTTGGAATCATCCTAGAAACATATTTAGCAAGTCTACTTTTATTCCTGGTTCCTAAAAGTACAGATCTGCTTTTTCTAAAAGTTGCCTTGCTTTACAGCAGTTTTAAGGCATAAAGGAAAATCTAATCTAGGGGAACTTGCCTTGTTTTTTTTCCACATCATCCTCCCTTTTCTCCAAAAAAAATCATGAATGAGTTGTATTTCCATCACTTATTATATTTCCTACTTGCTTTAGCCAATTCGTGACGATCTTCATAGATTTGGAAAGTCCTTTTTGCACCTATGGGGGATTTGACTTGATTTAGTAAGCCTTCTTTTTTACCAATTCAAATAGAAACCTAGTGCTTCAAAATATATGATGTAATTATATATTTGAGCAGCCTATTACTTTATATGGTTGTCTTATGTACACTTATTCAATACAGGATTAAGTTATGCTCCAATTTCAATCTCCTTTTGTATGAATTTTGCATGTTTGATTAGCAATTTTGTGAGTGTAATTGATCTATCACTTGGGTTAAATTTCCACATGGTATCAGAGCCTTTGTAGATCGATTTATCTCCTTCCAAATTGTTATTGCAGGTTCGACATCACTAACTGGGAGTGCATTCTGCTGACTAAAGGGCACAGGAGCTGAGATATGGACCAATCTCAAAGGAACATCTTGACTCAATTCAATTTCTTCGAATGGAAAGTTGTGATGGAGATATTGTTGAGAACTAAAGGTCTCTATAGGGTAGCCATGGCTACTAAGGTAGAGTCCAATGCAGCTGCAGAGAAAATCAAATCGCACAACAAGAAAGATGAGGCCTATGGTCTTTTGTGTCTAAGTATTTCAAGAGACCTCCTCTTTCATCTTGATTCATTGACATCTCCTAATGAGGTGTGGGAGAAGCTTGAATATCTTTTTGGAAAGATAGATGAGATGAGAGGAAATCAAATCGAGAATGAATTGATCTCCTTGAGTCCCAGTAGCTTCGAATCATTGCAACTCAGCTTCGAATCATTGCAGTTACATTAGAGAGAATTTGAGGTCAAAAATGGGCCTCCTAAGAGATGTACTACAAAAATATAAGATATATTAAAATATTATGAGTTAGGGGTTTTATGGGGTAGGTATATATGACAACTCACCTCCTACACTACTTTTTATGCACAATATAAATAACCATGGTTGAGTTACTTTTCTAAATTGACTATAAATAAAATTAATAAAATAACTCTAGAATGATGTGACTAAGATTCATTGTAAATTCCCAAAAATTTATTGTCCTTTAACATTTATTTGTCTTGAACTTGTAAATAAAATTACACAAAAATGAATTTAATTTATATGCATAACTAACATATTTTTTTCATATAAATATCATTCATAAATTTAATTTATTTTAAAAGTACAAGATTATATATATATATTAATTTGACATTATGATATTAAATACAATTGAGTGAATATATAATTTATAATTAAAAAACATGAAAATGACAATATATTATTTTATTAAAAAATGTGAAAAGACATTTTTATGAATTATGAGTACTTTACTTGAAAATGACAATAATATTATTTTATGAGGAAGTGAATTGTGAGTACTTTACTTCAAAATAACAATAATATTATTTTATGAGAAAGTGTGAAATGACTTTTATTGTGAGTACTTCACTTTATGACTTAAAAGTACTTGTACCACTACCTTGGTTAACTATGGATTTTCATCCACCATAGAAAATGTGACAAATAAGCATTCTTAACTCACGCAATGCCACCTCAACCATGGGGGATGATGTCATCTACTAGAATGTAATTGGTTGATTTTTGTAGTACATTTTGGTCCTTTTGAGGCCCATTTTTTACCTCAAATTCTCTCTAATGAAACAATGTGGGATTGAAAAGAAGGAGGAGCAACTAGTTTTGATGATTTTCTCAAAGCTTGGTCCTGACTATTCAGTGTTTGTTTCGACCTTCTATGCCACTAAATTGACAGCTCGAACCTAGAAGATTCCTAATCTTGTTGAGTTCATGGAATCCCTCACCCAGGAGCAAGATAAATTGGTGATGATGGGCACCATCAAACCTTCCAAAGACCAATCTTTGGTTGCTGGAGATTCAAAGGTGGATTCAAAAAGAAAGAAAAAAGATAGCAAAAGAGAGACAAGTCAAAGTCTCAAGAGCAGCCCTCAGGCTCCAAGAAGAACTTCTAGAAGAAGAAGAACAAAGGAGAAATGAGCAAGTGCGCATACTGCAGTAAGGGTTATCATCCTGAGTGCTCTTATATGAAAAAGCAAATTGACATGTTGACCCAACTCCTGAAGAAGAACAACATCTCCCTTCATCGTTGCTCAAAGAAGAAGGAAGGAGGATCAAATTCAGAAGACAAGGAGAGAGTACATGCTTTGGTTACTGGCACCTCAAGCTCACCTAGCTTCATCATTGATTCTGGAGCTTCCAGAAATATGGTTGTGACAAGGGATATATTTTCCTCTCTTGACATGTCGAAAGGTCCACCCATAGTTTTGGGAGATAACTCTCTGACTAACAGTATGGGAAAGGGTAGGATTGATCTTGACAATGGTAATTTCAATAATGTGTTGTGTGTTCCATGTCTTGCCTCTAATATCTTGTCAATGTATCAGATAACTCACATTGGGTCTCCAAATAAAGTCATCTTCTCCCCCAATGAAGTTGAAATCACTGAGATTTCGAATGGTAAATTCATAGAAAAAGGTGTTGTTGATCACACTTCGAAGGTATGAAAGTTTTCCCATTTTTTACCCTACTCAAACCCCTTTGCTCTTCTTACTCATGCTAATGAAGCAAGCAAGCTTTGGCATGAAATATTTGGCCATCTTAACTACAAGTATCTTTCTAATTTGAGGGACCAAGATATGGTCATAGGGTTACCAAAGATTAAGTTTTCTAAGGGAGTCTGTCAAGGTTGTATCCTAGGAAAACACCCAGAGCACAAGTATGAGAGAGCTAGTCATGAGAGAACTTATGCACCTCTTGAGTTAATCCACAGTGAAATTGCTGGTCCATTCCCTCATATTTCCATGAGTTAGGCCAAATATGCACTCACCTTCATAGATGATTTTCCCATGTATTGTTGGGTTTACTTCCTAAAGCATAAGTCTGAATTTTTTGACCTTTTCAAAGTCTTTAGAGCCTTAGTTGAGAACCAGTCTGGGAGGAAACTCAAGATCCTAAGATCTGACAATGGTGGAGAGTATGTCAAGTATAAGTTCATCCAGTATTGCAAAGATGCATGTATCCAGATGCAGCATTCTATTCCTTACACACCACAGCAAAATGGTGTTGCTGACAGAAATAACAGATCACTAAAGGAGATGGAAACTTGCATGATGGAGGCTAAAAAATTTGCCACCAAAGTTTTGGGCCAAGGCTGTAAACTGTGCTTCCTATATCCAGAATAGGTTGCTGCATAAGCAGCTTGATGGTATGACTCCTTTCGAAGCTTGGAGTGGGCACAAGCCAGATGTGACCCATTTCAAGATTTTTGGCTCAAAGGCTTGGCCTAGAATTCCAACTGAAAAGAGGAAGGCTTTGCAACTCCAAATACAAGAGTGCCTATTTGTTGGGTATTCTAAAGATTCAAAAGGGTGCAATATGATCAACTTGAGCATGAACAAAGCTTTCATTGAAAAAAGTGTTCAGTTCAAAGAAGAGCCTTTAGCAACAGTTGAAGTTGGGGAGTCCTCTTCACCACCACAGTCATTGATTGTAAGTGAAGAGACTAATGATTTTGTTGATTCTGATATGTATGGTAATGATGAATTAATTGCATATCCTAACAGCCCTACAATACCAAAGTGGGCATAAAGGACCATTCATGAAGTTGAGGAACTAGCTGGAAATCCTAATGACACTAGGAGGACTAGATCTCAATTTGAGAGTGCCCTTTGTGTGAAAGATCCAATCTGTGCTGAGAAGTGTTATTTGATGATAGATTCTGATCCACATACATAGGAAAATGCAGCACATGTTCCAATATGGAAAACAGCCATGAAAGAAGAATTCAGCTTGCTCCAGAAGAACAACACATGGGAACTGGTTGATCTCCCCCCAGGGAGAAAGCTAGTGAAGTGTAAGTGGGTCTTTAAAACTAAGTTTGCTGCTGATGGTTCACCTTTGAAATATAAGGCAATATTGGTAGCCAATCGCTCCTCTTAGGTATATTGTATTTATTACAATGAGACCTTTGCACCAGTGGCAAAGATGGACTCCATAAGGCTAGCTCTAGCCATTGCAGCTTCAAGGCAATGGGAGGTACATCACATGGATGTGAATTGTGCCTTTCTAAATGGAGATATGAATAAAGAGATTTATATGCAGCAACTAGAAGGTTTTGTATCTAATCCATCTTTAGTGTGCAGGTTAAAGAAATCATTGTATGGGCTCAAGCAAGCCCCCAGCGCTTGGTATGCCAAGATTGATGGATTTCTGCTGTCACTGAGTTTTGTTCAATGCAAGTCCGATCCTAATGTCTATTTGAAGCTAATTCATGTTTCTTTAATGATTATTTTTTTATATGTGGATGACCTACTGATCACAGGAAGTTCAAAGAAAGAGATTGCCTCCTTGAAGGATGCAATGAACCATGCCTTTTCTATGACAGATTTGGGATTGTTGAGCCAATTCTTGGTTCTTGAAATTGATCAATCCCAACATGGAATCAAGGTTCATCATTCAAAGTATGCTTCATATTTTCTCAACAAGTTCAGCATGAAATATTGCAAGCCAAGAAAGACTCCATTCCTTTCAGGAGTTAAGCTTGAGGAAGCAGGTTCTTTTGCATTGGTAAATAATACACTATATAGGCAGTTGATTGTGTGTTTGCTTTATCTTACACATACTCGACCTGAATTATATTATGCAGTTAGTGTGTCTTCAATATACATGGATCAGCCTCATGAGATCCATTGGAGAGTAGCCAAGAGGATCCTAAACTTTGTTCAGGGAACAAGGACTCATGGGATTTTCTACAAAGCAAAATATGACTTAGAGCTAGTTGGATTTACTTATAGTGATTGGGAAGGTGACAACACAGATTGAAATTATACCTCAAGATATGTTTCCATGCATGCAGAAGGACCAATTAGCTGGTCAAGTAAGAAGTAGAGTTCTATAGCACTCTCATCTACATAGGCAGAGTATAGAGGAGTTGTAAATGCAACTACTCAATGTTTGTGGTTGCAAGAGATACTTGGAGAATGTGGTTTCGAATCAGAGTTTTCAACAATCATCTATTGTGACAATCAAAGCACCATTTGAATCTCCACTGATCCAGTTCAAAGACAAAGAACCAAGCACATTGAGATCCATATGCACTATATCAAGGAGCTTGTGCATGATGGTACCATTGATCTACTCTACTGCACATCTTTAGAACAAGTAGCAAATATCTTCACCAAATTATTCTGTGAGAAGACGTTCAGTAATCTCAAATCACTACTAAGGATTTCTGATCATGTGGTGAAGAATGATTGATAACAATATTTCCAAAAAAAAAATTCCTGTCCATGTTTAAGGGAGGATTTTCCCACTAGGTTTTTGCCTCTTTCCTTGGTTGTATGGACATGCAATATGTAAAAGGGTGACTAAGCCTTGTTTCTAGGCCCTATAATTTTTGGATATTTACTCATAAAATCAGGCTTAAGGGGGGATTTTATAATAATAAACCCACAGTTACCCATATTTGACATTAATTAATCATTTTTTTCTTATTCCTAGATTCTTAGATTCCCTCTCTATGCTAGTTGGCTTCCACATGTTCCTAGAAGTCAATACTTGATAAACTGGGTCATGGAGCGCTTTGGAATCATCTTGGAAACATATTTAGCAAGTCTTCTTTTATTCCTAGTTCCTAAAAGCACAGATCTGTTTTTTCTGAAAGTTGCCTTGCTTTACAGCAGTTTTAAGGCATAAAGGAAAAGCTAGTCTAGGGGAACTTGCCTTGTTTTTTGCCCACATCATCCTCCTTCCTTTTCTCCAAACAAAAGCATGAATGAGTTTTATTTCTATAACTTATTAGCTTTCCCACTTTCTTTATCCAATTCATGAGGATTTTCATATATTTGGAAAGTCCTTTTTGCACCTATGGGGGATTTGACTTGATTTAGTAAGCCTGCTTTTTGACCAATTCGAATAGAAACCTAGTGCTTTCAAATATATCATGTAATTATATATTTGAGCAGCCTATTACTTCATATGGTTGGCTTATGTACACTTATTCAATACAGGATTAAGTTATGCTCCAATTTCAGTCTCCTTTTGTATGAATTTTGCATGTTTGATTAGCAATTTTGTGAGTGTAATTGATCTATCACTCGGGTTCAATTTCCACACAATAATGGTTAAAATTATAAAAAAAAATATCTTCTACAACCTATACAAGTGGTAACAGATGTTTTATTGGAGGTTTTTATAGAAATGCATTATAACTAAAAAAATCGGTAGCTAGGGTTTTTTGCAGAGGTTTTTTGTGGTACTCTTTATTATATGAAATGAATGGATGCTAACACACACCTAATGCACCGAGGATTTTGTAACCAATAAAATAATTGATGTGCATAAGCACAATAAGCATAGGTGCACGACATTACACATAACATCGGTGCACAACAAAATTTTAACACAAAGTTGTGCTTTATAACATTATACACATAAGGGATTACAACTTATTAAACAACCTAGTACTATATAAAAATATATGGATTGATGTTTTATGTTAAAACTAGCACCAATGCTTATGAACTATTAAAAAACATCGATGCTCTCTTACTATTAAAAAGCACTAGTGCCTAGGACAACACACCAATGGAGTTAACTGGTATGTTGATGCTTTCTATATTTTTAAAATTTAACAGCGCGGTAAATATTGTAGCACACCAGAACGTAATATTAAGAAAAACACCAGGGCATGCAACTATATCTTAAATGCGTCGGTTCTGAAAAGACATAAACACACCGATGTTGTAATGATATAAACACACCAGTGCAATCATAAAGATAGAAAGAACCACATATTTTATTATGTTTGGTGAGTCATAACTACTGACATTGCACTGGAATATATATATATATATATATGTGTGTGTGTGTGTGTGTGTGTGTGATTTATTTTTTATTTAACTATATTATTCATAAAAAATTGATATTTTTTTATAGTAATACGTGCATTTGAATTTTTATTATTGTGTTTGGGTATGATGTTTGGAATAATTTATTATATCATAATTTTTTGCATCTATTGTAATATTATTTAATCAACGATTTAACGTTTAATGTTACATGACTTTAGAGAATGAAATACAATAAAATTCATCATTTTATTATATATCAATAAGAGGCCCTTTGTCATACAAAATGCAGGGAAAATAAAAATCCCACAATAATCAGAACATCAACATGCATATAATTGTTACACTTATTGGTAACTTGTCTTTCAATTGGGACACTATGTCTAGTACATTATTCATTAAAATGTCTGATTTTAGTAGACAATTATTTCAAACTATACAATAGCTTGCATTGACATCCAAAATATATGGATCATCATTCCTTGTTGGAACTATTATTAGTGCTCAATTCACTTGCATCACTTGGGTTATTTGGCGAATGTTTTGATGATTTCCTTGGATGTTTTCCTTTTCTTTATCTTCCATATGCAAACATAATAATAAAGTGTACTGAGTGTCTCTACATTGTTAGGAATAATGAAAATTAAAATAGATAAAATAGATGAACGTAAATTGAAAATTGACATACTAGAGAAATAATTGTGTGTTGAATTTCACACATTCTTTCAAAACCATGCCTCATGCCATCTCTCATCATCTCTTATATTTTCTACACTCCATACTTTATTTCCTACGAGTTTTATAACCCGTAAGAATCAAAGATTTAATATTAAGGATTTTTTTTGTTCCTTAATTATAAAATGAGAAAAGTAAAACAACATCAACATACTTTCAAATTCCACAATTATTTTTTTATATGCTAACATATACTCACAACCCTTACTTAACCCAATGTCAATCAATTTGTTTGATGTCTCTTCTTTGTATGTTAACACCTGTTTGAAGACATTCAAGAATGGTCATTGTAAAAAATAAAATAAAATTTAAATATCAAAACCAATAATAAATCTTAAGTTGTTATAAGGAATCCACAACTAGTCACAAAATTTGCTATCGATCCCTATTTTCCTCATCTTCATGTCTTATGTGCTGAATGGGTCCCATTTTCTTTTCTTTTTTGTAACAAAAAATAAATAAAAAATAAAAAATATTTAATGTTAAATTAATTAATTAGATGTACATAATAGAAAAATTCAATGATTTCATACATTTAAAGGACGTTGTTGTTGAGATGGATCCTCCCGTGATGCAATTATGTCCATTTTCTTGAACATCTCCTTGGATACTTTTTTTGACACCTCTATTGGCATATTTCAAATATCACCTCGTTTATCCTTTGGGATTTTCAAAATCTTCCTTTAAATGTATAATGACATCAAACTACCTTTATGTTGATATGAAAAAAAAATAGAAAAATTAATATCAATAAATGAATTCTTTGTAGTAGGACATACATATTCTATAAAAACATGTTTAAGAATATTACTTTTTGAATGATTCTTTTTTGTTGTTGTATGCTTTTTCTATTGCAAGTCTGAGAGGTGTCATTGACCATTGATATGGAAATGTTTACTGTAGTTTAGATATAACATGATTCTTTGACTCGTTAGATTGATTTATGTATTGTTAGTGTTAAGTACATCTATATGTTCTTTCCACTATATCCCTCACAGTTTTATATTAAAAAATCCCCTTACATTAACTTCCAACTCCACTCCAGATGATATAAGAACCAATTCATTATCATTTACATCTTCCATCATTTGTTTTTTCTTATGCTTACATTCTCTTCTGTTGTTGCCAGTCTGTGCATAACATTCAACATATGTGAATTATTCCTGTTTGAAACTTATTATTGAATACTCTTAAGTACAATATTACTAAACATTCAACAACAAAAAATCATATTGATTTTTTTTCAATCACATGATTAATCCCTGTGCAACTTTTCTAGCAATTTTTTACACTCTTTTGCACTTCGATTGAAAATAATATTATTGAGCTTCCTCATTTTTTGGCTTTGCATGTGAGACATTAACCGATATATATTAAATTAAACTTACAAATAATTCAAACATATTAATTTGATATAGAAATTACAAAGAACTTTCCTCCTTCTCGACTTTGGACGTGCTCCCATCATGTCGATTAGAATTGTTGGTCATTGAAATTTTATCTTTCATTTTATATCAATAAAGAACATGTACCATTAAATAAAGAAGCTATTAAGTATATTATACACAAAATTGCATATATTCAGAAGAAAAATTAAAAAAAAAGCTAGCATACCGGTGCATTACAGCATATGAAATGCACAAGTGCTTCTAATATATGACTGCACCGACACTCTTATGTTGATGCACCATTAATCACAACATAATAAAAAAAATTACAAACACAATTGTTAGTGGGATTTACTAGCTATAAATCACCGAAAATCAAATCAATGTGCTTTCATAATCAACACATTGGGGCTAATAGAAAATACAACGCATCGAAAACATTTTAAGTGTATTTTTTAAATTAACGGGTCAGACATCACACATACGTTTGTACTCTAAATGCACTGGTGTGTTTAGACAAATATAATTCACTAGAAATTGTGTAAGTTTTTTTTAAGAATAAAAAACAAACAAGGGTGACAAGGTTTCATATTCGACCCAAAAAATGTCTCATCGCACCCAACAATTTATGTAAAAATTACAAACCTGAAAAACTTAAAATCCCTACGAATGCAAATCCCAATTGCGAAACAATTGAGGAATTTAAACCGTAAATTAAATTTTTGCAGCCACATAAAATGAAAAAAGTAACTAGAGATCTAAGAATGAAAATAATAGTAACAATTTACATACTTGAAATTTCTATTATGCGGGGCTTTGCTTGATTCAACATACCTTAGAAATTATGATCTTTAGAATACTTAGGTTGCTACAAACTTGTCCTTGATAACTCTCTCCCAAAACTCTCCCTTCAAAATTTCACTAAATAATGAATTAGTGATCGTATTTTCTTTTAATACCTTGCAGATTTAAAAAAATGAAATTCTCACTCATTTTGAAGTTATGGGAAATTAATTCATCCAAATTTTTATTTTTTGTTTTCTAGACGTCAATGCTTTCTTTTAATAGACACACCTATGCGTCATATTTTAAAATGCATCGTAAATTTTTTTTTAAATACAAAAATCTAGTGCTCCTTAGAGACATGGACACTCCAGGGCTTTCTTTTTTAGGACGCACTGTTATGACAACTCAAGAAAAGTAAAACATCATATTGAGATGCACAATGAGATTTTGGGTGACCCAGTGCGCCTTGCGATATGAAGCACACCTATGTCTACAAGATTTAAAAATAAATAGATAACTATTCACTATCAAATAGCTGATAATTTCTTTTACAAGTTTTTTAGAAGATGTTTCAGAGCAGTGCTATATTTTTTAGACACACTAGTGCATCCATTGATTACAAACGTAGTGGGATGGTGTATTGTATAATAGGGCACTATGTAAATTAAAAAAGTGTTGTTGTAATATTGTATTCCTTATTTAGGAAGCTCCAAGTAGATATTATTCCATATTTATGAAGTTCAAATTTGGAGATCATGAATGATAATGAGCGACGGGCGGAACCGTGGGTTGCGGCCATTATTCCGACTTCCAATGCTGAGAACAACATTGATAACGACCGCACTATCATACTGATAGCCACTATTTCCTTTATATGGAATTTTATTGGTTGGGTTGTTGAATAAGATGGAAACAATTACATAACCCAAGTATATAGAAATCTACCCTACTCTAGACAATAGCAGAGTAGGGTTTGGGGCTTAGGGTTCTTAGGGTTTAGGATTTATTCACAAAATATATTAGTTTTAATTTGAAAATTGTTGAAATACAATTGTCAATTTATTCAATTGCAAACCAAACTTTAAACACCTGACATGTTATTCTCTACCCTGGATAATGGAAAAATAATAATGCCTCATTTTTTAAAAATTAAATTTAATATAATTATGATAATTATCACCATACATTGAAAAATTGGCCTCCTCCCCTTTGGAGGGAACCCAAATTTTAGAGCAGGATCAAAGATGGTTTTGTGGTGATTTTTGGTAACCAAGATTTTATTTTTTTGATGCAAAGAGATAGATATGGTGCACCAATGCACATAGCATTTTAGACTATAGATATTAGCTATGATAGTTTAGATTTTCCTTTATCATTATTCTATTTGATTTTATAGGAACCAATTTGTATCCCACCAATTGTAATAATGATTGTAAATTGTAATTATAGTTGTAAAAGACTTGTAATCGTTAGTTGATTAATTAAATATTTCATGGTTTACCACCCCATAATAATTAATTCATAAGATGATTAAAATAATTGCAATTTTTTTAATTTCGTAAATGATTTTGTAATTTTTCAAACTTGTCATAATTTGTAACCGTAATTGCAAATTTGTAATTAGAATTTGTAGTGTGAGTGTCAAATTTGTAATTTGTAACTTGGAAATCTAATTACTAATTTCTTATTGTAATTGTTCTTGTAATTTCTAGTTGTGAAATTGTAATAATGATTGTAAATTTTAATTATAATTGAGATGGTAACTTTCAATTACAATTGTGATTGTTCACTATTTGCAATTATTATTATAGTAAATATAAATGTCGTAGACAATACATAAAAAAGTTGCATCACACACATGAATCATACTCGTCGACATAAACAATATACATGATCATACACGTGAAGATAAATATCATAAAATAAATAAATGACATCCCATTGAGTTCATAAAGTAAATCCATATATATACATCACAATAACAAATAATATTACAATGTGATCATCATATAAATGGCCACCACCACCATCACCTAACATCATGTAACATGTTGTCATCATCATCATAGCATCATCTAACAAAACTATCACACACAAATATAACTAACACCATATAACATACACATCTATCAAGCACGCCTAGAAAACCAACTCTAACTTGACTTAACACACACATCACCATTAACATATATAAATATACTTCAACATGAGCATGCATAAAAATTGTACTCTCTCTCTCTCTCTCTCTCTCTCTCTCTCTCTCTCTCTCTCTCTATATATATATATATATATATATATATATATATATATATATATATCAAACGTATCATGATACATGAAAAATATACATATGCAATCCAACAAATGCTATAAGATATATCCTCCACTAGTTGAGGAATCAATGCCTCTATTAGGAGAGAAAAAGTGGATAGGAGAGCATCATAAATATCTCCATCAAGACAAATATCACCCACGACAACCATCATTTTTACAACTGAGGTGAGTGGAGTAGGATATGGTGGAGCAGCTAGTAAGATGAGGGGATGGATCTGATACGGTGGTGGTTCGAGTGGGTGTGGAGGAGTAAATAATGGTCAATTTTGATGTGAGGAGGAGGAGGATGTCAAGCATCAAATGGAGACATTCTCGCGTCAGGGTGAAGAGGATGAGGTGGAGGATGAGATAGTGGCATGCCTACATCATGGTGAGTTGGAGGTGGTGGATCATGTGGTGAAGATGACCCTGCTCCATGGAAATGAGAAGTAGGAAGTGATGGTTAAGTATGAGGATCAACGACATCCTCATGAAACGACATCAAATGAACCTCAGGCCTCTAGGAATCTAAAAGCATGGATGCATTGACTACATACTGGAATAGTAGTATCACATCATGTGGAAGCATCCTACATATCTCGATGAGCTTAGGGTATTGCATGATCTCTAAGGGACATGTTGGATCAACTCCTCATCTAGCTAACAGTTTGGATAGCATGTTTGAAACATCCTAGTAGTACCTCGGTTCTGACCTATGTCGTAGGTCGGGTCTTGGTAACGCAGGAACCTCAACCTCTTTAATATCCATATCATCATCTTGAACAAAAGGAGTCATGTAATCCTTATCGAATGTCCAAATGTATGCATAATATATATAAGTACAAAACAAATATAATTAAACAATTTCAAAAAAAAAATCAATAAAACAATTTAAAGAAAATCTTAGAATATATTTCATTTGCATTAAATAAGACAATAAAATGTTGCAACTATAGTAATTCAAAGATAACTATAATTTTACCTCTATCATCTGACTGCTCATCATGGGTGCAAATGTTGTTGGGACATACTCTCCATTCAAACCAACAAATGAGTATGGAAGAATTTCGAATGCATGCTCCTTCTTGTTGGTGAGCATCTCCAACACCTCTAATGTAATCTATGTTGGGAACTCGGATACCCCATCTTAGGAATCATATTCCCCCACATCTGTATACGCACCTCAGTCGACAGTATAAGAGGGTGACAGTCAAATTATGGCCTCGTGGATGGAATCCTCTCAAAAAAACTTAACAAAAAGATCTCAACCAAAAGGAAATTTTCTCTCCCATAAAAAACTACACGACATTGATCAAGAGAAAAAAAAATTCCGTAACAAAATGGTGGACCACCTAATGCATCTAGGTGACCACACTAAATAATTGACATATACTGAAAGATGGGAACTAATGTGTTTCCCATTAGTGTTCGAGTGCGCAATGGCGGTAACCAACAATAAGAGGCATTTAACCTCCTCTGTACCGAAAGAAACAATCCTAATCTATCCCCTGCACACCTGAAAAATCACAAGGATCGATGATGCCATCAATGATATATCTATGAGAATAGACAAGTTGAATCTTTGCTACAAATCCTGCGAGGACATCATGGAACTAGGTAAATCCTCACATATCCTCGATAGGCTAGTGATGAATTAGATATCCTCCTCGTTGGGGTAGAACCATTGAATGGGACCAATATTATATGCATGTATTCCATGGTCCCAATAATGGATGAAATGCCGCAATAGAGACTAGTTTTACTTGAGGGATGTATCCTCCTCATATAAATTTAGGAGGAATACAACCATAAAGAGGTCTCATGTATGGGATGTGATGGGGAGAGGGTACAAATCCCTCCTCCTCTCTTGTGCCTCCCAATCATGATGGAAGGTCTACGAATCAACATGATACTAGAATTACTAAGGTGCATATCGCTCCTCATGTATCTGAGACACATTAAACATCAATTGGTATCATAAATAGATATAAAAAATTAAATATTTCATTAAATGAGCATGTTATTTATTAACATCAAATAGCAAAATTTCTCTCAAAATAGATATATTTGATAAGTGGTGCACTTGAATAACAGAAACACAACATGTCTGATGTGCTTCAGACTGCCAAACACTACCAATAGTGAACTATGATACACAAAGCATTGTAAATGATGTGCTAGAATCCAATAAGAACCACAAACTCTATGCACATATTTGCAAGAGCATCGCCAAGAATGATACAAATTTTTATTATTTAATTTATGGTGCATTAATATCAAGTAAGTGCACCATCACCGGTGCTTTGAATTGGACTAGAAGCACTCTAAATATGTTACTTTTATCAAAAAATAAAATTGGGGTGTCAAAAGCGCCAAATACACGTCAATGCATCATTAACGATGTGCTAAAGTTATCTTGATGTGTCGTATATTTTTGATTTTGATGGTGCATTTTCTACACGTCAAAGCACCGAGAATATGGTGCCTTATCATGTACCGAATGCACCATGAAACATTCGTTTCTTTTTTTAAATTAATTTTTTTGATCTCGCAATGCGCTAACAAAACATTGATGCATCATCATGGTGGTTCTCCTGTTACACATCAACACACCAACATGGTAGTTTGAATTTTTTTCTTAGTGCATCATAGTAGGCTTGGTATTTTTGTTATGTATTTACAGTGCACTCAGGACATATCAGTGCACCGGTATATGGTGCAATGTGTTTTATACTGTACATCGGTTAATAGTAATGCTATTTATTTAAAATGAAGGTGATCGGTGTGCTTAGAATATTCAACACACCGATATACGGTGCATTGCATTTTATAGTGCACATCAGTTTTACAGATATTGGTTTTTTAAAAATTAAGGTGTTCTATGCTCGTAGTACATGTCAGCGCATTGGTAAACAATGCAGTGTATTTTATGATGCACACCATTATACAATAAATGGTTTTTTTAGTTAAGGTGATCGATGTTCTTAAGACATGTTAGTTAGTGCACCAGGGTACAGTGTGGATTGTTTAATATGCTTATTTTTTTACAATTAATGGGTTTTTAATTAAGGTATTCAATGCGCTGCAAAAATTACATTGCACCATCATAAATGGGAATTTTTTATGTTTGATTTACACCACTTGTGGGGCCTAGGGACAGTAAGGCAGAATTCAGTCAGAGTTCTTCCTAAGTATGGAGAATACCTAAAGGATAAGAAGAAGGAGCTGCGACTGAATTAGCAACATAAAAGTGAGAAGAGAAAGGGATTTGCGAAAGAGGAAGTGAAAGGAAGGAATAAGAGGAGGAAGAGGAAGTTGTGCCAGAAGAGGAAGCCGTGACAGAAGGAAGGAGTGTGACAAGGGAAGGTAAGACATAATATCATCATAAGAAGGTGTGCAAGTATCATAATGGCTGCAAAATGATAATAAGTCGTAATGTTGAGAAAGTGATAGTCCCTAATGATCATCGGTACAAGCTCGGCTAGAGCTAGCAGAAACCACACGCGTGAAGGAATTTATGTAAGTTAGGTCAATAGTGCCTCCCATTAGGTGTTACTAGAATAGGAAAGACAACCTTTTGGTTGGATATAGGAAGTCGGCTGAGAAAGTGAAAGAAAACAAGTATGTATTGAGTCTATAATGAGTCTGTATTGAGTCTGTATCAAGTATGTATGGAATCTGTATCAAGTCTATAATGATTTTGTAAAAGAAGGAACCCAAGCTATATGCGGGTTAGCCTCCCTACAGTTAGTCTCTACAGTTATCTCTGAATTCTTAGACTCTTGAGTTGGACTTCAATTAGAGAAAGGTAGACTCTCATTAGCTGGAGAATGTTAGCTTTTGGTTGATGGCTATCTATTTTTTCTGTTAGTATTGTTATGTGCATTGGAGTGAAGGATCTAGAGCTGAGTGTGTAGAAGAGTAGGAAATGTTGAGTCGATCCAGGTTGTGTGCTGATCGTTAGTAAATAAAAGTAGGAAGAGAACAGAGAGATTATCAGACAGAATGAGAGGGATGGAGATTATTTGAAGGTAGAGAATAAGATATTGAACAGAGTCTGTAGCTTAGTGTGTAGATGAAAGGTGCATCTATTTCCTCATGACAGGTGAAGAGCACCTTTTGTTTTTTCCCGGATGGGTTTCCACGTTATATTATGTGTATATGTGTGAATGTTGAATTTGTTTGAAATACTTGTGTAAATGTTGCATTGAATGAATGATTATATATTTGCTTATATATGAATATATGTATATCAGTCGCATTGTCTTAGTTGAATATGATTATGCTGCACAACCACTATTTATATAATAAGTTGCATAAGAGAAGTTGGTTCGTGACCTAACTATTGAATCACAGTGAACATAAATAACCCTCCCACGGACTTTGTTGAGATCCTTGGTAAAAGGACAAGGTGCCAGACATCCCTCACCCAACTACGGAAATGTGGTTCTGGAAATTACCCATTCAAAAGAGATATATTGAGTGAGATGGAATCTATGTCGCGGGAGCTTCCGATTGAGCTCTTCTCTACCGGGCCGATATCTTGGGATTTGTTGCACTTAGAAAAATGGAATGAACCTGGGTCAGTATCCATGGAGGAGGGAAAGAATCCAACTAATGGTTTTGTTTGTGGGACCTGAATCATTATGGTGAGGGATATGTTGTGGAAACCAATGAAACCGGAGATCCAAGATTGGGTGGAGTTCAAAGAGTTAGAATTCGCACAAAAAGAAAGCGAAGGATATTCGTGGAACCAAACAGAGTGGTTGGGATGGTGCATCTATACATACACTCACAAGATTTTCTTTTCTGATTTTCCCATTGTGTTGCATGAATGGTTTTCTAAATTGGAAACCCAACAAAAAAAAATTCAAGGAGGAGAATCGAAGGAGTGGACTCCTAAGTTAATTGAGCGCCTGGAAGGAGTAATAAACCCTGTGTCGAGGGCTATATATTTTTGGATAGACAGTATCTTAGAGGAATATATTACTGAGTTTGTTTTTGACACAATAACCTCATATAGTGAGGCAAAGCAGTAATTTTTTCAAGGACCACGTGGTAGATATATGCCATCTTTAAATATGTGGATAAAATGGTTGTATGTGAAAAGGGTATTATGCAAATGTGAAAAAACTGTATATAAATAGAGTGGGTATGTCTCAGCAAAACTCAATGAAAAATGGTGCGCCTTGAATTGAGATGTTCCCAGGACATAGTGGAACTGAAATAGAGTCAGGATTTCTAAGAGGAGGAAGAAAATTTAGATCCGGTAAGTGAATAAAGACTATGTTAGGAAGAGGGAGTTGCAATACAAATAGAGAAGAAGAAGGCTATGATCTTGCGTCGTACTTTGACGAAGGGTCTTACGACGAAGAAGAAGAATATTAGTCGATCTCTGAAGGAGATGAAGAGTCAGAATATTCAACTGAGGATCCATAATGAGAACGTTGTTAAAACTGGCCTACAGCACCTCATACATCGCCAAAGGTAAGATCCTGAAACTTATCTCCAAGTGAATTTGTAAATAAAAGTAGTACTAATGATGTAAACAATGGACAAGGGATTCCAACTAGCCAAAATTTTGTTTTGACTGTACCAGCAGTAAATACAATGGTTGGACCTAACATTAGGTTACTAATATTCAATGGAAATGGGTTGGAGGACCCATAACAACATTGGCTCCTTTATGAATTTGTGTGGGCCATGTGATAGATCAAGGATGAGAATATCAAGAAAACATAGATGATCATGACTCTGTGAGGTCATGCGCTTGACTGGTACATGAAATTTTCCAAAGTGCCAGTAGGAATTGTCCAGAAAACAATCAACAACATTCGAGTGGGTATGATAGATGAGTTCATGAATCCAAATCCTGAATCACAGTGGATCACTGAAATCAAAGAAATTAAGAAGCTACCGACATAATATGTATGGGACTTTAACCAAATATTTAAGACATTGATAGAAAAAGTGATCTTCCAAATGTCGGATGTACAACACAAGGAATGGTTTATTTCCGCCTTATTACCACATATCCGAACCCTATTGACCCAATAGAATATTTTTTCACAAACAGAAGCTCTAGATATAGAAATGAAGTTAGAATCCTCTCCGATTGGAGACATCAGAACAGGAATGATGCAAATTCAATCCTAGATGGCCAACCTTATGGTGCAGCTCCAGGACATTAAGAGAGGAAAGGAAGTTCAAGAATAACTATGGTGTAGAAGATCTAGAATAGACAGACACCATAAAGAAAATTGGTCGGAGCTCATGAACTATGCCACAGCATGAACGTAAAATCCATTAAACACCCAAGGGATTCCTTGGTGTAGAATATGCCATACTAGGGGCCATAAGTCTGAAGAATGTATGTACTTATAGAAGATTGTAAGTGAACCAGTTAGTCTGTATTGTAAATTTTGTAAATCAATAGGTCATGATGAAAAGGACTACATAGCACTTCAACTATTGCAAGAAAATATGATGGATACCTACTTAATGAAAAATAATGAGTAGATGCAAACTGAATGAGTGCATCCTTAGTATTATCGTTTCTTAATATCAACAACCACAGTACCCTCAGTCGTAATTCCAAGGGAATCAGTATCCTGGAAACAACAATAATACCCTCCGCAAAGGGGGTTGGAAACTTTTGAGGCCGAGGACAACAAAAATGAGGATGAGGATTTGGTCATGGAAGAGGCCAATTCATATGTTATAAATGTGGACATCCAGGACATTTTTCCTGAGATTTCCAAAATCCTGCAAAATCATGTACATATTGCAAAGCACTTGATCACACCGTTGAACAGTGTTTGCAACTAATTGCGAAATGGAATACTCGAAATATCGTCAACCCTAATCCAGTGTAGAATCATAATCTAAACCCCAACTAGAACATTCATATGATTTATGCCTATCCGAGAGAACCTCATGTTGTTGTGGTTACAAGACTAGGAGATGTTGCGACAGGCGCAGACCAGAATACACATCACGGACAACCGCATGTGAGACTCGCAAGATGTCCAGAAGGAGAAAGAAATATTCTTGGATGTGCACCTAGATTTTGTTGATGCTAATCAACCATAGACATCTGGACAAGTCAAGACCATGCCCGAAGGATTTGAACAGTTAATCAGGAAGAAACCAATGAAAAAGGTTAGTAAGCTTAAATATTTATTCAAAAGTTGCTTAGCACTTATCAATGATAAATATATTTTCGTTGAATTGAAAGTGCTAATAGAAGAAACTCAATATGACCTGCCACATGAAAAAAGAGTTAGCCATATCAGGAAGAGACTAAAGACAAGCTGAGAACTGTGAATGACTGTGCAGATACGAGACTATGATATGGATTATATCATATTATATTTGGTCTCGGATGTTAACATATTGACAAGAAAAGCATGGGAGAGCATGAATAAACTGCAATTGGACTGGTCTCCCATTCAATTAAGGCTTACAAACTAGTCAAAGGTTCTACCAATTGGTATACTAACTCAAGTTCCTATAGAAGTTGAAGGCTTAAGAACATATGTCGACTTTGAAGTAATGACATTGTCGATGACACAAATCCATATCGTGCAATATTGGGAATTAATCAGGAAATAGACAACCAAACCATTATAAACTTCATGAAAATGATCTTGTCATTTGAAGATTCTAAACTAGGGGTGGTTGCGCCAATTGATCCGGTCGAAGGACGGAAATATGTTGAGCCAATAAATAGTGAAGTTCAAGAAAATTACCTAGATCAGTTGTATACTATCATGTCTTCAAAAGAATATTATAACAGTCCAACAGCTAATGGAAAACTGAGTTGGAGGAGTGTAATTTCTTGCACATCCAATTTAGGTGATGTCCTGGAAAAATGGCAGAACAAGCTACATGAAGTCTCCATGATAAGATGTGCAATAATCACAAGATTTGTCCGAAGGGTAGGAGATGAATCAAGTGCGTTGCCTACATATGAAGGATTACCTAACCTTGCATCTTTTCTGGTGGAATTTGAAGAAAAAGTTATAGAATCGCAGTGATTGTATGCCTTGGACTATCTGCTGAAAGCTACACTCGCTAGATGGTGGGGTACAAATAAACAATCTATATTTGAATGGACATGGTGTAGAACATTAATGGAGATCAGAAGTATACAGGATTGACAAATCCTGTGGACCGTATCAATCATTGTTGCAAGAAATCATAAGAATATTTGTGACAAGAGTGGGTTTATCGATTCATCCACACTTTGGAAATGTACCAAGAAATTGGTACACATCAGTGGATCTACAACAAGGAATTGTCAAATTGGAAATTTTAGTTACAAGCTTCACCTAGAAATTGGAGTTCACAAGTGAACATTCGATAGTCGACGTTGTGCTACAAATAATGAATTAAAATATATTTGAAGAAATCTCGGTCGCAGCCATGAATTTCCATCAATGCACCATGACAGTACACAACTGGATGGAGTGTTACAATATTACAATAGAACTGGATGATGATGACCTGCTCGATATAAACATACTTGAGTCAGAGGTTATGTGTGCAATGGAAGGAGATGGTTTGTCTAGTGACCAATTCCTAAGTCCACTCAAGATCAAGAAAGTAAATATTGGGTCAGCTGAAAACCCAAAGTTTGCAAATATTAGAGACTACTGGGACAGTGAGATTATGGGAAAGATCACTGAATTACTACATGAATTTCAGGATCTGTTCCCTACAAAATTTTCTGAAATGAAATGCATAGCCGGGGGCCTTAGTGAAATGAAGATACCCTTGAGGCCTGATGCAAAACCTATCAAACATCAAATGTACATATTAAACCGGCGCTACAAAGAAAAAGTTAAATCTAAACTGGACCAAATTTTGGAAGCAGGTGTGATATAACCTGTTGAAGAATCAGAATGGATCATTCCAGTTGTAGTGCAAGCACTAGTGCATGTGCACATTTTTCCCATGAAAAATTGTTGCTATTGCAACACTTGTGCGTTGCTATAATGACGAACATGGACCCTTTTTTTCATGGCAACAATTTCATCGTTGTAGCAACACTTTCCACAGTTCATATCTATAGCGACACAAAAGGCATGAAACATGGGTTGTGTAAAAAATCAAACTATGTCGCTATCATGACACTTACCCATTTCTATAGCAACACTTCCATCGTCGCTATCGTGACACTTCCCCGTTTCTATAGCAACACTTCCATCGTCGCTATAGCGATGGAGGCACATGTTAAAAATATGTTTATACCAGCGATGTGTTGTCTCTATAGCGATGAGGTACCATCTCTATAGAAACACTTCCATTGTCGCTATAGAAACACTTTGATGTCGCTATAGCGACAAAGGCACATGTTTAAAATATGTTTATAACAGTGATGTGTCATCGTTGTAGCAACGAGGTGCCTTTTCTATAGAAACACTTCCATCGTCGCTATAGAAACACTTTGTTGTTGCTATAGAGATGGACGAACATGTTTAAAATATGTTTATACCAGCGATGCATCGTCATTGTAGCGACAAGGTGACGTCGCTATTGCAATGCC
The DNA here is from genome assembly GCA_001517045.1 of Pseudotsuga menziesii. Classification (NCBI taxonomy): domain Eukaryota; kingdom Viridiplantae; phylum Streptophyta; class Pinopsida; order Pinales; family Pinaceae; genus Pseudotsuga; species Pseudotsuga menziesii. The sequence goes on along the minus strand of LPNX010920513.1, from coordinate 428,581 downwards.
TGTTTGTGCATCTCATCGACGAGATTGCTATACTAGCGACGAAAATTATGTCGCTAGTATAGCAAGCCCATCAGAGAGTTGTTAACGAGAAACCACTCAGGGAAACCAAAGCCACTTGCATTGCAAAATATTAAATACTTATTAACGTTTTGAAAGATGTAATGTGGCAGTTGTTATGGGTGTTATACCCCCTTCAATTCCTTTAGGTCATGAGAAGCCTTGTCATTTTGTACAATGTCAAAAAAATTGCAGTTACATTCTATTGGAGGGATAGTCAACATGTTATCGATTGAACACTTGGCACATTTTCAACATTCAAATTGTAGGCAACAATTTACACCACAATTTGAATGTTCAAACAAAGAGAAAAACTAGAGTACATATTTTGTGATTTCAACATTGCAATTTTATTGTTTGTAACAAGAAATATTGATTTTAGAGAAACGAAAAGAACAACACTTCATCTTTGCCAAACTGCATATCAAATAGTTGGGAGACAGGTTTGAATGAAAATGATCAATTAGCCCATTCTATCATTACCAAATCATGTATTATCATTATAGTTATATATTCTTATTAATTATATTTGAACATATGAAAGGAGGCAGCTGCTCATCGATCAAGCTACCGATATGCATACCATTTACACAATCATATATCCTCTAACTTTTGGTGGATGTACAAGTTAACAAGGAATTAATCCATAGTTTGTATGTTAAATTTTCCCAACGTTTCCATGCAAATAAAACTCTACCTTGTAAGAACAAAAGGGCATGCATGCAGATTGGCTACAACTAAGAAATATTTGTTGTAAGGTGTTCCAATGGTGACAGTGATTTTAAACAATGCGTTAAATCCATGATAATATTAGTGAATTTCAAAACTATTTACAATCTCCTCACAAGCAAACAAAACTACATCTCCCTAACAAATTTAGTGTGCTAAGTATCAAAACAATATTAATGCAGGTGGAAAGAACAATATGCAATTAGACTTTAAGAATGCTCAGTCAATATGAGACAATCTCTAAACTAATAAGAGGCCATTAAACTAATGAAAAAATATATTATTATTAGAAACTAAGAAAGAAGCATCCTATATAATATATACCACCAAAGGACCAGAGCGCGCATCATTGATGACTTTGCTTTCCAGAATATATTGAGACCCAAAATCCATATTTTGGATTTGTTTCCTTTTCAAGAAAATAGAAAGCATTAAACTTAATCCACTGCATAAAAATACCAAAGAATACAGTTATACATATGCTCAAATCATTGGCATAACTCCAGGTTGTGATTATCTTTTATGGTGGGGGAAAGTGGTTTGGCCATTTACCACATGTAAATGAATCAAGAGTCAAATTAACATGAGAATAGTTTTTGTTGTAAATAAGGTTACTAACCTATGAATCATCATCTAGTCAGTAATTCTAAGAAATATTGAAATGATTTTATTTGTGATATACACAAGAAGCTTCTAGAATCCATAAACTGAAATTTCTAGTTGGTTATCCTCTACCAAAAACTCTAAGATGATAATCATCACTACAATCAAAGTTTTATCAATACTTACAATCCCTAATTCACTTGAAACAAATTAACAAAGAGTGAATTGTGGATCATTTTTCTTAGTTTCTATCATCAATATTTAAATAAATAGATATAAGTGCAAACATTCAATTAAGTTATATATTGTTAAAGGGTCAGACAAAGAAATGCATAGCTGAAGAACCACAAAAATCTATACCAAATGATCTCGAAAACAAGGTGACTAATTGTCACCAATAAACTAAAATAACCCAACTAAATGCTTCTAATATTAAATGCTAGAGCCACAAAACATTTGTATCACACAACAAATACTATATAATTGATTTTGACCACTCAATGCTCCAGATTCCACATAGATATTAATTTACATGCAACTCATGTTTGACTTCCATATCCTTTCCCAACACTTGTGTTTGTACAACAATATTATAAATGAGATTATTGACTACAAAAATTCATGTGAATACATAAAAAGAATTGTTGGCTCTATGATAAGAAGTAGCTACAAGTGATTCTTTGAATGAAAATCCAAGTACTAGATGTGTACTTCATTTAAAAATGGAATGAATGTGAATAGTCAAAACCAGACAAGCCCGATGTAAAGCTCCAGATCGTAATCAAAATATTTACATGGAAAACTTATGCAACAGACCACCTATCATCAAAGTAACTAAAATACTTGAATACTAAAATCCTGGGTGGCATTGGAAATCAGTTTTACTAAAAAATAATCCTGAAACTCTGTACTCAAACATCAGCATCAGAGCATGGTACACAAATTTACTTAAAATATTCCATCCGCTACAAAATATTTACAATGCATAAATACAAAATGTGTGTCAAAACTTAATTGCAGTACCATATTCAACATTCATTTAACTCTCTTGAATGATTTATGTTATATGATCAACACAACATGGGATCAACTTAATTCGACATTAAAATAGTAATAAGTTCCACATCCTTGAATTGATTATACTTTGATGCATTGATTGTCATCTTCCATGAGCTACAATACCCAAACCAACAGACTATGTGAAAATGATTCAAGGACCACAATGAAATTTTATATTGGAAGTACATATTACCCACTAACGCATTGTTTTTGCATGCTTCATTCCACTGTTGCTAAATGGAGAAACACTTCCACTCATGCGAGGACTTTCTTCTCTCAATGTACCATTCAACAAGGCTAATTCTCTCAATTGTTGCTTCTTGAAATAGTCATGAGACTCATCCTGGAAAATTGAATTAGTATAGATTTAGAAATGACCATGACAGAAATAAACAATTAGAGAAACCACTAAAGAAAATACAAGTTTGCAAGACAAACACTCCTACCACAGGCTTCAACATGTCTTCTATAATATCGTGAGCTTGTTTCAGCTTAGCATCCATTATATTGGCAGGTAATTCAGCTTCAATAAATATGTGCAAAGATTCTTTTAAATGCTCATAACCTAGCTTGTCCCTACATTTTTCCTCCTATAATTGAAAATTTTATTAGTAGTGGAAAATATTTATCTTAAAAATGGACAAAAATCATATTAACAATATATAAAATGAAAATGATTATAAAAGGATTAAAAAGGGGATTCGAAACTAGTTTTCTTATAATCTATTAGTTCAAACAGCCTGGTGGGAACTTGTAGTAGCAATAGAAATGTGTTTCAATAAAATTATGATTACTTAAATGACAGGTGTTTTGATGACCAAAACCATTAACCCAAAATGTTAGTAATGAACTCCATAGATGTTGAAACATTCAAATACTGTCGTCATTAATGTAACATGATGGCCATGTTAAGCAACTTCTAAAGCTACCTCCTTCTTGTTTCATTTCACCTCATTCTTCTTCTCAAGGGGCCTCTCCGGGGATTGTACTTATGTCAGGATTCTAAAGCATATTCATGTTTCAACGAAAACATGGTGAATTCCTCCTTCCACAATAAACTACCAAGCATTTCAAATATTCTGCACTATATTCAATATCCACGATGGTTTAAATTTTCAACATGTTTGTGCAACTCACTGACAGGCTTTATATACTAGTGACGGAAATTTCGTCGCTAGTATAGCAAGCCCGTCGGAGTGTTACACAAACAGAAATCGCTATTACTTTATCAACTCTATGTTGCAAAGCCTTAGGTGAACCATAGGATGTAAATTGTATTGTACACTAGCATAGATCCATCTAAATTTTCTAAACCCTGGTTCTATTGAACATAGAGAGGAATTAAAAAAATAACAAAGTGGAACCACTTAGTGCTTAGAAAATGTAGGTTGAGATGCACCTATGCCATTTTAAATGTTTATTAAATTTTAGGTCAGCTTTCTTTTGGACATTAGGGGAGGCTGTCAAATTTTTTTGATTTAATTTTGTTAGCATTACCCACAAACAAACATCAATACACATAGATATATCCCATGTGAATTTGTAGAGTTGATGAGCTGCACCGTGATAAGAATCCTTGCAATGTCATTAAGCCTCCTGTTGCACTCCCAAGGGAGGTCTCTTGACCAAGCACATGCTGTAGCCATAATCCCTGTCATGTTTTCCTGTGTACTGGTAAAATCATATCTTGGCCCCTATTGGGGGTGGTAATTAAAATGTTTGTGTTGTCATGTCACATTTTTTAAGTGATGCATTCATAGAGTTGGTTAGCTACTTCATGATAAGGTTCCATGCAATGTCCATGTCTTATGTTCCAGCCTGGGCTGTAAAGAGCACCTTGCTTGTCTCAATGCAATGATTGTTGAGTGAGACCTAAGTTTTACATGTAGCATGAAATTGTTGTATAATATGTATTGTATTTGTAATTTTTCAGGGGATAAAATTCTAGCTTTTCTGAAAGCAATATTTTGTAAATGTTTAATTATGAATTTCCTGTGATGGTCTCCTTTATCTAGATTCTAACTTCTACGTAAAGAATTGATTTATTTCATAGTAATGTCAATTGTTGTTAAGTGTTCCATAATAACATAGATCAAGCAAGAAGAATGTGTGTGGGAATGCTTCTGAATCACAGCAGAAAAATAATTAGTGTCATATTTCATCAGAATATTTTCAACATGCCAAGTAATCTACAGTGGAGAAAACAAATTGGGAAACTCTAACAGTATTGATTAACACAACAAAGTGAATCATTGGTTGGTTTTCCATAACAAAGTGGCATCTTATTTTCTTAATGTAGTGAATGCAGCACAAAGCCTCACTCAGTTTGCACTGGTGGCAGTGTTTAGTATGGAACAGAGCATTCATGATTTGGAGCCTGAAGTCTTGACTTGGATTGTTTTGTAACAAAACAAAGTAAATTTTTCTACTGCACCAATAACCAAGAAATTCTAACATGATATCAATGCAAACCAACATCATCTACAATCTTCCCAACCAATGTTCAAATCCCATCAGATACATGCTTGCTCATTGCGATTTGTTTCACTTGCATAAGTTGGTAGTTTCATCCTGTTGGAACTAGGTGTGAGTCTTGGGAAACTTCAGCGGAATAGATACCCCTAGTTGCAACATCTTATCAAAAGGATAACTTCATTGACATATGAGATGTGTTTGCTACATGTTGGAAGGTGTCACTTCCATGTGTTGACTTAAAGTGTGTGTGTTTGTGTGTGCAATAGATAGATAGATACTCAACTGACATACTTGGGTTAATAATGGTTGAACTAGACTCAAGAGGATAGCAATTATAAAAATTTGAAAAAAAACATCATTGAGTAGTCGTTTCTTTGATAATAAATCCTTCGTGGTGTTGAAGTCTTTCAAAATGATCAAGGACTAGCATGAACTGAAGGATTTATTTTCAAAGTGGAACTCTAAGATAATTATCCTAGTTTCACAGGAATTGCTCCTATGAGTTGGGGCACTTGTTCCTGGTGTTTCCTAAGTTATTGAAGCTTTGGAACTTGTAGGAATTATTTTAGGAGATTTTCGGTGAGGATGTGATTCTCCCAATGTCATTTCCATGACATTCCACGCATTCCAAGATTTAAGAGGCCCAAATTACCTATGTTTTGGTGTTTTCTTCCCCTAGGTTATAATTTACAGTGTCGAATTAACCCCTCCTGGCTAAAAAAATGCCAACTATGATGAATGTGTCCTTATAAAACTGTGTATTGATTCCAGGTCATTGATTGTAGATTTAATATATGTTCTTATGTTTTCTACAGGTGTATGAATTCCTTTGTTTAGATGGTTTTCGTGTCTTATCTTTATTGAATATCTCGGCTATTCATCTTTCCATTTTCATCCGTTGTCAATGGCCCCATGTCAATTTATGTTTTCAAATACTACATGGCAGTTTTCAAATTTTTCGAAGTAATGGATTCATATCCCTTTCTTTGTCAATTTGGTGAAAGTTCAAATCCTTTTATAATAAAATATATTGATGCTGGACATATATTCTAAGTAAAGTAAAAAAATGAAATTATAATATTTGGTCAAATTATGTGTTATAAATATATAATATTCATATTACGCATACAATTTTATTTATACAATTTTATATTTATAATAGATTTATGCATTAAAATATTTAATATTAATAGGTATTAATGGTCACACATGATTTAAGCGCATAAGAGAACTCCCTAAAGCAAGAAACTCTCCCATTTTTCCTTTTTTTATTTTTTAATATACTTTTAGTTTTTTTATGTAAATAATTACTGCTCACAACCTGTCTTTACCTTCAAATTTTAGCAAAATTTCTAGCCATTCCAGACACACATATCCCTTTTTCATAATCCTATGCAACATAGATAATTATCAACTATAGGATGATGGAATATTTCACCAATTTCAACAAAGAACAAACAACAAATGCCTAAATAAAGAACAAAAATGATTGTGAAATAAAACATATTCCCTAAGCCTCACGATTTGACTACATTGGTGCATTCTATTTAGCATATCAGATAGGCACATCCTCCAGGTAGCAGTATATGCCATATTTATAATCAATTAGTTTAGTATGTTGACGAAGTGAAATACCCAAACCAAATTGGATATGTAATTTCTGGCCCAATTGGAACATCTGGTAGCTCTGGGTCAGTTGCTTAAGAGAAGCCTACTTTAACAGAATCTCTATTACAAAACTCAAAAATCCTACTGCCTAGTTAATTGGAGAACTGAGTTTTAACTCAATATGATTGATAATATCATAAAACAGATAAACATAGGAAAAGTATTTATAGTGGAACAACTAAATTTCACCAGTGCATCTTGAGGCAAGTGGGTTACTTGGGAAATTATCCATTGTGAATGATAATCATTATAGATCTATTCAAAGATACCTTCACTTCAATAGAATGCTTTGAAGTTTACTTGAGAGACAATGAAGTTATGTCCTTGTAAAAGTTGTCATTAAAAGTTGAGTTCATTTGACAAGAGTCATTTCACCATCCAATCTAGTACCAACTCAAGATAAAACATAACTTTACATGCCAATCATATGGATCTATTAATCTCATCACTCCATTTAAGGAGTTATTCCTTCTATACCCCAGTTTCTCATATTAGATCAATGTAAAGTTTAAACCCCAAAGGCAGACACCAAGTACATTACTCCACTTCCTGATGTGTTATATCCCTGATACAAGTGCGACCTACAAATTTTAGGAAAACGAAACCAACCCAAAAGAAACAAAAAAGAGGATCAATACCTGGCTATGGAACTTTAGGAGATTAAAACACCCCTCAGGAGTTTCATTGCCAATGCAACCCACATGAACAATATAATGTTAGATGTCCTTTTTTAGTTGATCAATTTCTTACTAAAAATCAGAAACACTAAAGGTGGTAGTGAAGGAGATCTAAAAACATGCCCCATTAGTCCCAAATGACAAGTTCTTAAAATGTGCCTCCTTCAACACATTTAAGGTGGATTTGGAGAAAAAAATGAAGTGGAAGGTTATTTCTCTTGCAAGAAGTTCATCTCTATTGTTTTCCCTTTCACTTCATATTTAAGCTTGCACTTTAGACTAGAAGTTTTCCTTCAATGATGGTTAGAAGTACCTTGTATGATTTAACTCAACTCTAATTAGGAAACCTTCTGTACAAGTAGTTACAGAGTTACAAATACAACCATTTCTATAAATGAAAATGTCCAATTGGCATAAGGATAATAGGTTTGCTTCAACCAAAAAGACTCCATACAGTATCTCCACAGGTATGTAGATTTGCTTCTTCCATAAGGAATCCATAGATAAGATAAGATAAGATAAGATTATTTTATTAATGCCCAACGAATGACCACTAAATTAGGTCTAAGGACTGTTGGGTAAAATATGACTCCATAGTTTCTCCCTCATAATGCTGAAGTATAGGAAATGTACAAATCCTTTATGAGGCTTACAGAAGCAACAGTTGATTAGAAGATTGCATTTTAATGATACAGTTCAAACCATATCAACATGATCTAACTCCTTGTATTGGAGAATTGGAATAGAAAACTACAATTTATTTATCAGAAGAAAACACAGAGGAAATGAGCATGAATTTTGTATATTAGTTAACAATAAAAAGGTGCGTGTGCCCACTTTCCTTATTCTTGCAAAATTGACCTCAATTTTTTAAGGATGGATGGATGAATGCAATTTTAAAAGTAATTTAACAGAAGGCATTCTCCTAAAACAAAACATGGGTTACTTGATATTTAATACATAGTTATTAGTAACCAAATATAATTCCAAGCTAAAAAGTGATAATTATCCTTGCTATAACAATAAGCATACAAAAAGCATAACAATGCATCCTAGTCATTTCAACGTCGCCACGGTAATTTCATATCTGTATAAAGTTATAAACTATAAAACTGTAAGTAAAGCTTAAATCTAGCTTAAACCATAAAACTGTAATAAATCTTAGATCTGGCTAATATATTAAACTTTAAAATAAACTTATATTTTATATTATCTGCAGTTTAATGTAAAATGGAAACAAAAAGTCTATAAGAAATAACCAATACCTTTGAACAACCTATTTGCACATATTGTAACGGACCTTCTTATCAAAACAACGCTCTTTACACTTTTCTCGAAATCTTGTAAGATATGCAAGTCTTTCTGGTTGATTTAAATGATGTGAAACATCTAACAAGCCCTAGTCATGACTGCGTATAAGGGAAACCGATTGTGGTTCTGCAAGATTGTCACCATCCAATTGAACATTTGCTTCCTCAATGTAATTATTGTCCCCATTTCCTTCATCTTATTCTTCTCCAGCACCATTGTCATTTCTGTGATGAAATGGATACCCATGCTCATCATTGTGCATGTAATGTATGTGCATATGCCCGCTATCTACTCCTTGAAATTGGGCTCCTTGGTGCCTGTGAGGATATCCCTCATTTTGACCCTGCACCAGTATCCCGTGCATAGGTACATGGTGGGAAGCTACATGAGCATGTGCATTAACAACATGGATTCACACTTTATTGGATCTTGGATCCACCACCTTATTAAGGATGCTAAAGACCTTGCTAATGATGTTGAAGACCCTCTAATCAAAAGCAGAGGGACCAACTGCATCATCATCCAACACTCTGATATGATGACACAGGATCCGATAACATCCATGGGAGAATTAACCATGGAGTATACATATGGGCTGGGAGTATACCTATGGTCCGATATTTATCACCTTGCATGCATCCAAATCTGCCACAGAATAGTGACCCATATATAGTGAAGAGAGAATTTTTGTGGAAGTTATAAGTGGTTGTTTGGAGGGAGAATCACAATCAAATTTTACCACTAACAACTATAGCCACTTTCTCCTGAATGATTTGGAGGTTAATTAATATGTACTTACAAGGAATCCAACACCTACTCCAAATCCAACAAACATTCTTATGTCAATTCCCACACCAACCCCAATGCCAGCATTGAATTAGTATAGCTCTCTATCTTCTTCTTCAATGTATCCACTTTCTGGATAAAACCTGTTAAAACTAGGTCCACCCATTTTATCTTCCTCTTTTGTACAACTTCCATTAGATAGTTGTGACAAAATAAAACAAGTAATAATAAATAGCTGAAAATCATTAAAGAAAATAATGAAAGGTATCTATAAGGTAGCCATATGAATTCATATAAAATCAAGTGTAAACATTAAAAATAAAGGCCCAATATTAAGTTTTGATATATTTTTCTTAACTACTAAAACGCTTATAAAAATAATGGATTTTCATAGAAAGACAATATTTTTGACAAGTAATACTAAAATACTTATAACAATAATGGATTTTAATATAAAAAAACAACCTTTTGTATTTAACACGATTGAAGCTAAACATAATTTTAATCTCTTTGAAAACATAAAATCCCGATGTCCATTGTATCCAAATTGTACTCACCGTGAAGTACAACAATGCTACTCCTTTGAGTTCTAGGTATTATTAAGCAGTTGGAAGATAGAAAATGGGAACCATTTAGAACTATGTAGCCAGGGTACCCATACCTGGGGGTAGGGTACACGTACCCATACCGAGTACTTGGGTACTCCTACCCCATACTTGGTCCATGTACTCGAGACTCCGTTATAAAAAAGGGGTACTTATAGGAGAAATGGTACGTCATACCCCGTGTTTGGGTACTTCGTACACCATGTTTTGGTACTCCGGGGGTACAATCGACTCAATAAAATGCAATCCGTTAGGGAAAATGTAATGACCCCCCACCAAATATGAACTGTTTTTTTGCTAACTACGTATGGAATCTAGTTCGGGACTTATGTCAAACACTTTGCAACACTGTTCAAATTCCACTGAATATTGTCCAAATCTAATAGATTGATTTTACATTGATTTACAATGAATTATTTTATGGTTTTGTGTTCATATGTCATGGAACATAATTTGACTACCAAATGTGCACATAAAAAATATGCATATGTATTTAATACTGATAAATACACTCACAACAACGCGGGAATATATTTGGCAATTTGCAAATTATATTTCCTATAATAGTAGTACAAATAAGTGTACCTTCACATCTGAGTTTGATTTTCTGTTACAGCTGCATGGTACAATGATTTCTCAAATTTTATGTAACTTCGAGTTTTCCAATAGATATCTAATGAGTCTATAATTTATCAAATTTTATGTTTCAAATTTTCAATCAGAATGTTCATTGTTCAAATAATCATCGAATTTATAATTATGAATCATGATTCATAATTTATGAAGACATCTACATGATTTATGATGTGACTATGATATATATATATATATATATCATAGTCACATCATACATCATGTATATATATATAGTACCACCGATGTACCCAAGTACCCTTTTTCAAAAATTGGCATCCTTGTACCCGTACCCATCCCCACACCCAAGTTTCCTGGCAACTTAGATTTAGAACCAACAATATAACTTGTCATTTGTCCTGGGTTGTCCTAGGTTGGCTATGCATTGCACATTGGCATATATTATATATCACTATCAAACTTAGCAGAGCAATAATGCCCCCAAAATTGGCATTGATTATATATCAATATCAAACTTACCAAAGCAATAATGGCCCCAAATAAGTAATTGGAACAGGAATCCATCCTTGCAATTTTGGTGTATATAAATAAATGTCCTTCGATAGAAATGTATGCATGAAAGTCTATGAATGTGTGCAATTAGGGTGAATATAAAGAAATGTCCTTCCATAGAATTGTATGCTTAAAGTCTATGAAGATGTAGGAGGTTTGGTATCATTTTGTACACAATCAAGATTAAAGTTAATTAGCCAAAATCTAAAATGCATAAATAAGTTCTGAGAAACAATAAGGGAAATTCTAAAACGAGTAGGAAATGGAGTAAATATGGAGTAAATTCGACACTTTTTCTAAGGTCATCAAATAGGCAAGCAACAAAATCAACCATTGACACACCTAGTATTCAAGGGCATTATTAACTTTCTTAAACGTACATGCAAGCATAAAATTGCCTTCATATGTGCCAAAGGTTTCTAAATATGTCATGATTTAACCCAATAACATGTCACTAAAATGATTAGTATTGTAAATGGCAATTATATACTAGTTGCTAAATATTTCATGATTTAACCCAACATGTCACTAAAATGATTAGTATTTTAAATGGTAATTATATACTGTAGGATTTTTTCACTTTTGCTTTCCGTTTTGCTTCTTTGCAAGAAAACAAACTTGTGTATTAAAAAAAATTCCCACAAATGAAATTAAAAGGAACCAAGTCAAAATCTAGCAAGGAGAATTAAATTACATACAAAATTATAACAAATGCATCTAAAAATGATGTGGCCTACATCCAAGTAACCATGTTAAATCAATTCACTACTATAGTATTTCTCCAAGGATTGGCCTAAGGCATCTACATGTGAACAATGCCTAGAAAGAAGACACTAATTTAGGTTATGAACTACATATTTCTAATGGTGTAGGATTGGACTCATAGTATAAAATTGCTAACATGGATAAACTTATCCTAGTAAATGACTCCTTATTCATATGTGCATGCAATTGTTGCAATTATCAAACCTTCACTCATTGATATACAAAAATAATTTACAACATAAAATCTAAATTTCACTATTCCTTTTGGCCTTGAACATAAGTTATATATTCAACCTTTTCAGTGAATGCAGGAAAGCCTCCAAAAGTGTCTTTCTAGAGTATGAGTCCATAGGTAGGAATGCTAAACAGTTACCTCAAATAGTCTATAATGCCCATATGTGCAATTTGACTGGTTGGGTGCCAAATCAGCCAATTTGAGGAACTAGAGACAGGTTTGAAGAGAATATTGACAAAGATTCAGTGTAAACCTCCAAGTGAATATGAAAGTATCCCTAACTTAAGTGGTTTGAAATATCTAATTGGCTGATTTGTAATCTATGGTTAGGCATTGTTGAATCTTTGATCATTCAATCAACATGGATTTTTGTGTCCTAATGGTTGTGTAGAGATGAAGTTTGTACAATCTTCAACCATTGTGAAATTTATCAAATTCATTCCATTCAGATGATATGGCTTTGCAACACCAACAGGATTCACAGAGGAATTTAGTTGTTAGCGTAAGCCTCTATTAGTATTTTCATCACGAAGGTAGTAATATTGAATATTCATGCAGTTGGGCATCGTTTGATCTTAAGACTATTGAGTCGGATACAGAACTGTAGATAGAAAGCAAAAAGGTGTTGGAGAAGATGATAGCAACATAAATGGAGTGATAAGCTCTTAGCAAGGCTTAAAGAGTACAAAATGAATCCTTGCATCTAAAAGTTTTTCAGCATGCAATTCAGATCATGAACAGACCTTCACAATGCAATATGGTGATAAACCAAAGTTTGAAGAAGATTTACAATTCTTATGATGAAGTTTCTGAATAGAATGGATTGAATCATATTTGCTTTTTTTGGCTTTAAATTATGACTTATTTGGGTTCTGAGGCATGATATTTTTAAATTTTTCATTTTTTCACTGTTCAATGGGATAGTTCTTGACACCATTTTTTATGAATGAAATATAAATCCATTTAGTATTTTCTTTTTCGACGGGGGATTCTTAACCAAACATGCCATTTTCGTGGTTTTCTGCACATTCTAGATGGTGTCACAGAGGAACCAATGCTACGCTACGTCCTCATCACCCCTACTAATCAGTTCTCCTAATCTTAAAAAAATAAGGAAAGTTGGTGCAAAGCATTGCCTTAGAAATATAGCTTATGATATCAGAGCAACAAGTTTCACACTACATTAGGACAAGATAGCTGGTCATGGTTGTACAAGACTAAGAAGATCAGAACGTAGGTTCTGGGATTCATTTCTCACCACATTTCAGCTCTATGGAGTGAGGCGCACTTGGTGAGCTATTTCCTTGAGCAATTATGGACCAAGCACAATCTTGTTCACTGTATTATCCCAAGTCACGGGTGTCCTACACCTTCTTCCATACAAGGATTCATATGGACTCATCCCCAGTGATGCTTGTTGTCCATTATTATAGGAAAATTATACCAAGTGTAAATAATCCTCCCACTTGGATGTGGGTTAAATTCTACAATATCAGCTGCAACAATGTCTCCTTGCAAATTTTGTTAAAAAATTTAAGTGATGTTGAAGTTTTGGAATCTATGTTTGCGTTGGAGAAGATTGATGGGGGTTCATATTTGAAG